>JACGTP010000055.1:461801-767117 GCA_023678845.1 Mischocyttarus mexicanus | reverse complement strand
TGATCATGATGATAATAATAATAATAATTATAATGATAATAATAATAATCAAACGAAGGGACTGAACGTACCAACGAATCGATTTAATAGCGTATATCGAACATCATTAAAAGTTTGCCAACGTGTATCATTATTGGGTATCGCGTTTAGCTTGGCCTTCGGAAACGAAACTGCAATTTCAAGCTCGTTTCGTCACGACATTACGCAACGCTAGTCTAACTATTAAACATTCACACGACCGATTGAAATCGCTTTGTTTCTTGACTATTTGCATATAATAAAATGAAAATTAATGAACCGTAAGCATTTTTAGTCTTTCATAGAAATCGCATGGGTAAAATCGAAAATGAGGGAAAAGTTATCACAATTCATTCATTCATTTATTTATTTATTTAATTATTTAATTATTTATTATTCAACTTGAAAGCAAAAGAACATATATAATTTATTTAGAAGAGGGGAACTGCAAATTTATTTTCTGACAGTTTGGAGGAATTTGAAAGATTAACAAATTATTGGTCAATTAAAAGATATACAATTATTTATAATATTTCAAGTATAATTTTATCAATATGTAAATTTGATAATATAAATTTTTATACATTATTATCATGATTAATCAATTATACAAATTTATTTAATTTCGGTATATTTTTTGTTTAAATTAAATATCACATAAAATATCTTTCCTATATTAAATCCAATTTTTATTACAAGAAATCAAATAGAGATTTAGTATTTGTTTATTTTGAACGTTAATTGTACTATTATTTATTTATACTTTTTTTTATGTAGCAGTGTTTTGAAATATTTCTGATGCACAGAAGGTAAACAAATATAACAAATGTAAAAAATATAACCACGCGACCCTGATACCCAATATTTCTGAAAATTGGATCAATTTCAAATAGAACTATGCTTTCACATGATTTTAAATAAATTCAATATTAATTAGTTATAAATAATATAATTTACATTAAATTAATCACAACTTACATGATATTTTATTCTTTAAAAAAAAACAGATTTACATTACTTTCAAAATCAAGTAATCGTATCACGTTATCGTTCGAATATCATTGTTTATTAATAAAATACACTACTACACTATAACACAACGATGAATTAAGTATATACCCATTTCATTTTTATTCTGATCACCATATTTATAGACGATCGCTCAGAGAAAAGTAAAGAAGAGTAACGGCAAAAAAAAGGGGTTGAAGAGATGTGGAAGGGGGTGAATAAGGGAGAGAAAAATCGAGAGAGAGTGGTATTTAATCCGACTAGAAGAGCATATCGCTGGAACCCCCGATGTAGGTTCATTCTCAGGAAAATGGTTGGGAAGTATGAAGAGGTAGTCGGTAAGGTGAAGAGTTTTACAGAAGGAGGGGAACGAAGCGTTATAACCGTTTTACGATCCTACCTTCTCCATCCCTCTCCTTCTCTTCCACCCTCCTCCATTTTTTTTTTCATCTACACCTACTCTCATCTTTCCTTTTTTTCACCAACACTTTCTCAATTCTTCTGTTACTTTGTCAGTCTCGCGACAATAGTTCTATCTCGTACTATTCTTTCCCATCTTTCTGCTTCTGCTGCTGCTGCTGCTGCTGTTGGTGCTGCACAGGTACCGAAATGAACGTTGAAAGGCTCTGGCAAACTCTTGAGAACATAATCCCCCCCAGCTTTTGCCGATTTTCCCTATGCCGCACACCGCGGTGCATGAATTTATATGGGGTGGGAGTAGGAGTTGGAAGGGTAGGTGGAAGGGAAAGGAAAAACCGTTCTCTATGCTTCCGTTTTCCATTATGGCATGCGTGGTTTACACTCACGTGTGTGTTTATGTGTGTGTGTGTGTGTGTGTGTGCGTACGTCAGCGGGAACGAAAAAGGCCTTTTTTTTCTATTTTTTTTTTTCTTTTTTCAAAACACGTCGAAAGAAAAAGAAATAAATGCGAAGAGGTACCTTCAAAAAAAAAAAAAAATAAAAGAAAAAATACGGGACCAGCGTTCCCTTTAATCCCTAACTCTCATCCCTTCCTCTCTTGCTATCCTAGGGACCAGGATTTTTACTGCGTTGACGTTAAGATCAGATAAAAGATAATGTCAGAAAGAGGGAGAAAGAGAGAGAGAGGGGTAGGAATGTATAATATATTTATCTTCTTCTACTGGGTGTACAGAAAGTATAAACCGTGAGTAGAAACTCAATTGCGAAATGAATAATACGAAAAATGATTGAAATAGGAATTAAATAAGAAACGTAAAGCTTGTTGAAAAAAAAATAAATGGGGGGGTGAGGGGGAGTATGATAACGAGTGAGAGAGAGTGGGAAAGGGAAGGGGAAGAGCTGGCCAAGTGGTCGTGTTGTTTTTCTCTTTCCTTTTTTTTTCATCAGCTAATATTTACGTAGGTTAATTAAAAATTTAAAATTAAAAATCCAACCGAGAGAGATAAGAATAGGGGTAGAGGGGTAGAAAGGAAGGAAAAGAGAAAGAGATTCATTTATTATCACTCGATTTTGTTATTTTTGTTTTCTTTTTTCATCTCATTCGTCTGTTTAATTATCAAAACAGGTTTGACGCGATGAAAACACCCCTTTTCCTTTTTACCTTTCAAGATTATAATCTCTTTCTCTCTCTCTCTCTTTATTTTATCGACGGATTATACCACTCGGTATGTTTTTTTAGGGATTTTTTTCTACATGCGTGTGTGTGTGTGTGTCTTTTTATAAGTGAAAAATTCCATGAGTTAGTTTGGAAGCTATGGAAAGTCAGTATAGCTTTTAGAAAAATCAAGTTGAATCAAACCCTGAGCTCTGTAAGGTGGTGGTTATGGTGGTAATGGTATGGGGATGGGTAGGTGATTCGAGAAATGTCAGTGGACTCACTTTCTCTATCATTTCAAGAGAGAGAAAAAAAATGCAGAGATGGAAATAGAAGAGAAATAAAAGTAAGGGTGACATCGTTTAAACGTTGACTTGGACTACTCCAACTCTTGGTCGTTTTCCCCTAACAAATATTCAACCCTCTTTCTTTCTTTCTTTCTTTCTCTTTTACACCCTGAAACCATCCACAATTGCTTTCCTCCTTTAAATGAGCATTGGAACTCGGCAAACTCTTGAAATTCTAATTCTTGATCTAAAAAATTACGAAAAAGTAGATGACAATTTGTGTGTGTATGTGTGTGTGTGTCCTTTTTCATTTAAATGTAATTTTCATTTATCGAATACGAACCCCTAAACGCGTATAATAAAAGAAAAAGCCGCCTTTAAACTATTTTTAAAGAACCATTTTACTTTTGAAGGTTTCAAAAAGTACCACCAGAGGTAGCATTTACTAATATTTTCATTTATTTTCCTATTTTGCAATAGTGCACATTTTTATTATTATTTAAAATAAATAATAAAACAAATAACGTGCACTTTGAATAGGAAAAATCAAAATATGTGAAACTCGTGTTCCATTGTTTTTTTTTTTTTACTCAACCAACCAGAATCATTGTTTTATTTATCGAAACGCATAATTGCGTGCAGTAACCTAACCTTAAATTTATTCAATAAGGTTTTGCCGGTATAAAATTAAATACAAATTATAAGTCAATTTATTTAATTAACCACCGCCAGCTGTCAATGAGCTCAACGAATGAAAAGGAAGGAAACGTCTACAAGGGGCTTTGGTTTAGAAATAGGAACTCGTCTCACGAATCATCATCTTCTTCAATGTTCTCCTCCTCTTTCCTTCTTCTTCTTCTTCTTCTTCCCAACAAATTCCTCAAAAGGAGCTTATTTAAACGATTAAACTCGTCATCGAACGATTAATTAATATTTTCTAATTAAGTAATGCAAAGGTCGGGGTTAGTAATTGCATAAGACGTTCTTTGAACTTTCTATAATAATTGTTATCAACTCATTGTACTATCAATTAATCCTTTTCCTTTTGATTAAATCATTATTTTCACCGTTATAAACATTTTTTCGAGATGAAATTGGAAAATTGCCTGAAAGGTGGGACAAAGTATCACTTGTCCTAAAACAACGGGTAAGACTCGCGGTAAGAAATTTAGGTTAAAAACAATGAGCACTTACTCGAGATAATTCGTTCAGGAAAACCGTAAAACAAGAAACCTGAGCAGCTCAATATCTCGTTAGGGGATAGGACACAGGGTTTTGAATATTGAAAATACTATTACTTTAATAACTCTTTCAAAAAGTATCCTTGTATGCTATAAAAATATCTATGGATGTGAATACCTTATCATTTTAATAACCTCTCTAACAAAATATATTCCAAATCCTTTATTACCAAGGAACCAAAAGTTGTCCTCTTTCTTAAATCATGAAATCACATATTTCTTATAAACAAATAACACGATTACTACCAGTAAATCGCACCCATTACAGGCTCTAACCAAAAACGAAACAACAAACCTCAACAACCATTTCATTTTTCCTATTCTTCTTTTTCACAACTCGCATTAATTCCTTCCATTTAATTCAATATCAAATTTCGATTAGATGAGAATGTTTCGATTCCCTGACGTAACCCCCTAAAAGTTTGAACAAAGTGAACAGGAAAAAAAAAACAGGAAATGATGAATAGCGAAAAACGAGGTAAAAGAAGTAAAGGAAAGGGTGGAGGGGGATGGGAAGAAAATAAAATAAGATGAGGAGGAGAAGGTGGAGGAAGAAGAGGAGAATGGGGAGTGGAAGGGGAATGAGGAAATAGGGCAAACGTAATCTTATCGAGTAGTATGAAGTTTCATCGTAAGAACGAGAGAGAGAGAGAGTAGTAGGAGTAAACCGAGAGAGTCCATTCGGATGTTATATACCGCGTGTTCGAATTTTCGCGTGTTGCTCTGTTGGTACGAGTAACATGTCGAGAGTCATGTACCAAAGGTGGATACCTGGTAAGAAGGAGGATCTGAGGGGTGAGATGGAAAATGTAGGAGAATGAGAAAGAGAGAGAGAGAGAGAGGAAAATACTGGACGGGTGGCCTCTCGCGGGAAATACGTCGAGTATCTGAATAAATCGAAATAGCCAAAGTGATTCTCCAACTTAAATTAGTTTCTGCCCGGTATGGAGAGGTTAGGTTGGTAGGCGAATGTACGCCTTCCATTCCCCCTTCTCTTCTACGCTTTCCTTTTCTCACTCTTTCTCTCTCACTCTCACACTCTCTGCATTTCTCTTTCTCGCATTCACGTTATCCAATAAGACACGCGAATATACATGCCCTTGCCTTTATCCAACAACCCTAACCCTCGGCTGTGTTTTTTTTTTATTTTTTAACTTTCCTTTTCCTCTATCTTCGTCCTCGTTGTATTACTATACTTTATCTATTAGTCTTTTTTGTTGAAACATTGTTCGGATGATAAAGAATAAACGAGCAGAACAAATTCAACTACGATATTGAACTAATCTTTTTTTTGGTGGATGAGGGGGAGAAGGGAAAGGGTTGAGCTAAGTACACGGAATTTTCTAGGAACCTATCTACCGATGTTACCTGTATATTTAAATTTTCCATGATAATACGAAAGTTTCTTTATCTATGCAATATTATTAACACTTCTGTCCTAACCTATAATTTCTGATTGTTTGGTAAACAATAAACGAGTAACTGAAGTATGACAATATCGAGAACAACTGAACAACGAAACCGAGTTGTGTTTTCCTGAATGAAGTACCACGAGAAAGGTTTGTGTCGTTTACATTTGATCCAATCGAAATATCAAGTGTCAGGTTCCTGGGTTATTGGTTTCAGCCACAAATTTCTTATCGCAACTCTGACACGCGCTGTTTACGTTTGTCCCAAATGAAGCACCATGAGCCTAGCTCATATTTTTTATGTTTAGTTTGAATGAAATACCACATATCAGGTTCGTGGTTATTGTTTTTAGACCTAAATTTCTTACCACGAGTCTGACTAGTTTTTGAATGACAAGTTAAAAGATGAAAACAATATGAACGATGTTACTAACCTTTAAAAACAAAAAGAGAAAAGGTATTTTCTTCTATTTTACACCTACCTAAGCAACCCGTTTGCTATCTTTTTTTCCTTGATCCTGTCGTAAACGATGTACCTTCGTAGTATCACGAAATTTCTCGAGTAAACGTTCCTCCAGAAGGATTTTATATCTTCGAAACGTCCGGAAAGGGTGGACGAGTTGCATTAGAAATAAGAAAATACTTTAAGAGAGACAGAAAAAGAGAGGAAAGAGTGGGCCACGGTTCGAAATGAAACGGAACGGAATAATTGCTATGCCATTCCAGGGACGCGTAGTAGTTTAAAGGCGGCACGCGAAATGATTTAAGTTTCGGGTTACGAGCTACCTCTCGCTCGCCTTTTAGTTATTTTTGTTTCTTTTTTTTTATTTCCTTGCACGAAAGGGAGGATTTCGAAATAACCCTAAAGATTTATTTCCAATGGTGAAATACTTTATTACCTTTTTACACAATGTATTCTTTTTATTACGGGACACAAGTTTAATGACGTTTCTGCATTATCGTACAAAATTGTGGATAAAAACCTGTGTGGTCAACTTAAAGCAAGTTTTCTTTTTGTTATTATTATTTATTAAGTAATAATTTAATTAAACAATTTGATATATTAATTGAAGTACACGTTGCAGCCATGTTTTATTATCTTTGGTTTTCTTAAAATTGATATTCGTAATACCGAATTGACTATAAACATGGTTACAGTATATTCTCCAATAGTTAACAAACATTTGTTATTTATGCAAATTGAAAATATACAAAAATAATAATTCAATTGTACTTACTGTCAGACAAAGATTACATATTTATATGTTGAATTCGAACAAATATTAACTGCAGTATTGCCCGATTAAAGAGACCGTAATTTTCGGTCACCAGCGAATAAATCACAAATCCGATGAGCTTTTGTTTAAACTAATAATTTACACATGTGTATAAACAATTTAGTCATAACAAATGGTTGATAAAGATGTTACAGGATTCCACTAAACGTATCCTGTCCCTCTCCCCCATGATTAAATCACTCTTAAAAACAAAATTTGATTTTTGGTTTATGCTTTTGAAAATTCGATTTGTAGATTTTTTTTTTCCAAACAAAATTGCAATAATTATTAATTCATATTCGTATTCATATTTCAATACTTCGAAAAAAAAATAATAATCTAATCCTACCATTAATTCTCAGTTTTAAATGACCCGTTTTTTTTTCTTTTAACGTTTATCTATGCTACACTATTTTTTTTTCCAGACGACTCTAGTAAAATGTGTTAAAAAAAAAAACAGAAATAAAATACTCGAATAGAAGAAAAAATTGTAGTTTTAATTTTTAATAATACTATTCTAAAATTGTATCCTCGTAACGTTATATATCACTTCGCGTATATTCGCGAATTTCCTAAAAACACGAGCAACAATAACTGCCTCGCCTGCCCGCTTGCCTGTTCGTTCGTCGTTTCGCGTATATTCGTCATATCTCTTCGTATTATCATTTAAACTACGACGATTTACGCGGCTAGCGAACGAGAGATACGAAGTGTAAACTTCGATTTAATCCTGAAACGCGCGTTGCTCTATGAAAATACGAGGAGACTTTAGTTAGGGTGGAGGGGTAGGGTTTGGTTAGTTCTACGCTCACACCTAAATTATGTTATATATCTACTATTTGTTGTTGAAAAATAAAACTGTCCAGTTACAGTTCGGTTGTACTTCTTTTTTCCAAATTTTTTTTTACCTTCTACCATTTTTATTTTTTATATTTTTTTATTCTGCATAGAAACATTGCAAAATTGCCTTTGAGAAGATCAAAGTTAGTAGCAACAATTTCGTGGCGTTAAAATAAATAAATCAACATTCAACAGCTGTCATTCGCAATACCCAGATTTAGTAGTCGTACGAGAGGAGCAAAAGTATTTGTTCGAAATAAATCGATAATCCTAGAAAGGTCAGAATTAGAAGATAGAAAATGGATAATAAAAGGATTAATTTTATTAAAATACAAAAATCGTTACGTTAATCTGGCTATTTTGGTATAGGTTCAATACTGGCGAGTCAATAATCAGTCCAAGTATTCTTTCAATCAATTCATGAACGAATGATTCCAACAACCAATCAAGCAACCCGGCAGGCAGGTAAACAGACAGACAGATAGACAGACAGGCAGGAATCGGTTATGCGATGCCATGCAAGTACACCGATCTCTGACTGTCCTGTCCATGATACGCACAGGTCTATGTTGTACAATAATATTTTGTCGAATGGGTACCCCAACAGCAGCTTTTGTTTTGCTTGTCCGCGAATAGTAGAATGACCAACGGCAAACCATGCATAAAACTAAAACTCACCACTGGTTTGAGTTTACGTTAGCCGTAGGCAGCTAGCTAGCTAACTGCACGTTGCTATTTCTGTACGTACAATCAACGATCATATTGCATTTGCGATTTAGGTTATGTCAATTAGGAGTAAATAATATTCGCGTGTGTTCTATGTGTCCCCTTTATCAATCATCAACAATTATCTAATACTGTACCGATCATGGGTACCTTCAAATTTAACGCTACGTTCGATACTTCATTTAAGAATGATCTTTTCTTGTTTTATTATTTTCCAATCAACGAGTAAGTAGCCATTTTTCTTCGAAGGTTTTAAAAAGTACCACCAGAGGCATACCACCATTGCTGTTTTTATTTTATTTTATTCTAATTGTAAATACGCGATTAAAGACTAAGTTAATTAATTTTAATTAACAAATAACGATAAACTTGAAACAAATTAACAAATTTTCTATAATACAAAACCAATTTGTCTAAGATTTAAAACTATAACTCGAATATCGTGATTAAATTTATTTTAGGTTAGAAAAAATATTTTAGTTAAAGAGGATAAACGTTGAACATTATTTTCGATAGTTTCTTGTGATTCTTTTTAAATAAATCTTTAAAATACTCATTTTTACGAGTATCACGAGTAACAGGTGAAAAAAAACACGATCACATTTGTCAATCATTTTCCACGCTGAAACGTATCGAACATTCGTTGAAGATAAAACGTGTAAAATTTCCTGAAAATGACGATATTTTTCTGTAAAAAAGAAAAAAAGAAATTAAAACACCAATGAAAAAAAAAAGGGACCGTGAGATAAAATAAAAATAAATAATAATCTACGGTTCTCGCGGTGTGGTACATTTTCTATGAACTCTTTTTTTCCATTTCTCATTCACACACAACGTGCACACCTCTCCCCCTCCCCTCAACCCCTTCTCTCATCATCAAATAATAAAATGAGCTTGTCGTAGAGGTACAACGTTATGAATTTGAAAATCGTCATCGAATGGAGGAATTTTCTCGGAATAAAAAAAAAATTGCAATGGTAATGCGATTTTACGTCGACCGTTTCAATTTTTCTTTTTTTTTTTTTATTATCTTCGTCGAAACGACGGCCCGGACGCGACCCAGCGTAATTACACGCATGCCGGATTAAAGCGTCATCGAATAGAATGGACAATTTGTAATTTCTGTATCGATCCCCGTTACCGACCCTTCCCTCCTACCGATTGAGTTTAGTTTAGTTGAGTCGAGTTGAGTTGAGTTGAGTTGATCGATCGATTGAACGAGAATATGAAGCACGCAAAAGGGACCTTCTCGAATGAATTCGCCTACCAGCACTTTCAATGAACGATTCGATGTTGCATCATAGTTTATGCGCGTATTAACGATAGATAACATTCGAATTCGAATGCTATAAGCGTACGTGGAACATCTCGATAACATTCTAATGGCCATTATATATCGACCCATTCAGGATTGAAGTAGCTTGCTTGTTAGATCAACCGAAAGGATATTTCATCTGTCGCGTTATTTAAATATTTTTCAAATAAAATAAATAATTATTTTGTTCATATTTTATTTATATTTTATCGATAATAACATAATAATCGAATATGCAAGAAATTATTTTAAAAAAGTCATAAAATTCGAAACGAATTAATCAACAAGTTTAGGATAACCTGTTTTTTTTTATTTAAATTGATTTATCAAATATTAATTATACCTAATTAAATGATACACCTATTAATAAGCAGATATAATTAAGTCTTATTTTTCCTGTTATAAATTATTTAATTAATTATTATTATTTTTATTGATATAATATTTTTTAACGAAATGGCTTTGTTAATAAATATAGGAAAATTTTATGGCGTGATTTCGTATCAAAAAAAAATATATGTTGGATAGAGAGAAGGGTGGGTGGTTGAAGGGAAGGAAAAGTGGGAGAAGAATAAAAGATATATACAACATTTTCCCCGTCTAAAAAATGTACCACCTCTTTTATGGATTTTTCGTGTCGAGCACTCCGATCGTGGCTGACTGGGAACCATAAAAAAAAACGCCAAGAGACCGAAATAGAAAAGGAAACAGGGGGAGAGGAGATGGGGTTGACGTGGTGGTAGTGGTGGTGGGTTTTGGAATGAGGAAAGGACAGGTCAATGGTTAAGAATCGCATTTACAGCAAGCTTAGATAAATATTTAAACTTTAGAGAGAAATTGGAGAACCGAATTCTGCTACTGGTACTACTGTACTATACTATGCTATACTTTTTCTTTTTCTTTCCGGCGAACCAACGTTATAATGTTTGATTATTTATTACTATTGTCTTAGCCTAACTTCTGTTGAAACAAAAAGAAAATGTTTTGAAATATTCAATTAGTCCGAGTAAAAATCGGACAATCTATGCAACACAATACTTGAAACTTGATTTCATTTGTTTCAGACAATTTATACAATACCTTGAAACTTATATTCATTTGTTTTGAAGAATCTGTACAATACTCTGAAAGTTGATTTCATTTGTTTCGAACAATTTATACAGTACACCGAAACTTGTTTTCATTTGTTTCAGAAAATCTATACAGTACCCGTAAGTTGATTTTATTTTTGGACAATTTATGCAATACTCCGAAATTTGATTTCATTTGTTTTGGACATACAGTACTCCGAAAGTTGATTCCATTTGTTTCGGACAATTTATACATTCCTTCTCCTAAATGTATATAAATATATACAGTCTTAATTCAATTAAAAAAGATTTCAAAATTAATTTAATTATTTAAACACGTGCACATATTTTACACATACTAACCTTCTTATTACGTATCAAACTATAACCATGCATAAGATTTTTCTACGAGAGTATTATCAAAGTAAAATATTTAAAAGTTCCTAAGATATCCGTGAAAATAAATTTATGGTTGTCAGTTTTTTTTCTTTCTTATTCTCCTCCTCATTTAGCTCATTCTTCCTTCATCACCTACTCATTTTCTTCTTCTCGTATAAGCACGAACGAGACATTGTTCGTCATTGTCCCTTGAAGAAACAGAACATAAGGCTAGGACAGAGGTCGTTAAGAATGAAATTCCCTGGGCTTATCACCAGCGGGAAAGTGGGAATTTAACTAATTAACTGAGGAAAGGACAACCCTCGGGGGTATTTCGGTGTAATTAGCGAGGAAACGCACGCCCCGTAATCACGTTTACCGGTGAATCTGTTTCCTTTACTCTACTCTTAACTCATCTCTTTTCTCTTTTACCATCTTCTTCTTTCTTTCAACTCTTATTCTTCTTCTTCTTTCTCTTTTTATTTTGTCTTTTTTACATTTGTTCTTTTATTATTATTATTTCTTTCTTCCTTTCGTTCATTGTGGCTTTGTTCTTCTCTTCCGTCCACTTTTCTTTCATCTTTTTCTACATTTTTTCTCATCTTTCGTTTTTTATCATACGTTCTCCAAGGATTAATACGAATTTTCTCTTTTACTCGTCAACTTCCTTCTAGAATGAAAGAAAGGAAGAAAGAAAGAAAAAGAAATATTCCCATTTGGTTGTAAAAATTATTACTGCTGCTTGTAATAATTATTTTTCTTTTTATACTTATGCAATAAAAATAAATGTGTGTTGTTCTTATTTTTATTAATTTAATTTAATTTTATTTTATTAACGCCAATTATACAATCTGCTGAGATCTTCCAACATCGGATAAGCACTGTTAGAACTAATTAATTATTTTAGTTATCAGTATTAAGGAAAAATTGTAAGTTGAGAAATATATTAGAAATATCATTGATGAATAAAATAAAAATTAAAGAAAAAAAATAAAAGTCAACCGAGCGAGATTTGATCCCACGTCTCCGCGATTACGAATCTGCGTCGTTAATTATTACGCCGCCAATGATTAAAGTTGAGAACTGAAATAAATAGGTTATATTAGTATTTTCTTGATTAGTAAAATTTCTTTATTCGATATTTTGGAAAAGAATGAGCATCTAGGCTTACTCCTAAAGAAAAATGTGTAAAGTTTCCAAAAAATATTTCAGGGTGCAGACCTTCTGTTAATTCCAGTATATTCTTTTATTCCTGGGATGCAATGTATAGTACTTAATAGACCCTTACAAATGTGTAAAGTTTCAGATAAATTTCTGACATATCACCTTGAAGGTACACCCTTGTTAGTTGCATTATTCATTAATTAATTCGTATTACTACGATAAAATATTTATAAGGAAAAGAAAAAAATGGAAGTTTGGGTTATGGAGGGAGGGAGGGAAAAGACAATTTCTTTACGGTAAGAGTTCTCTCATTCTATTTCTCTTTTTGCGTTTTCTCTTCTATCCCTTCTATATTTTCCACGGAAGAATAAATTATAATATCTAATGGTAGAAACTTCTGTATCTTTCGCGTCATTTAGAATTCCGCTTAGTAACCGAGGAAGATAGAAAGCTTCTGTTGGTGTGGGGATGCGTTTTCCGTAGGAAGAAGCTTCAGAATTTCGAAAGATCTTTGCACGCGGTAGAAGCCTTCGGCACCACCCCATCTTCCAATTATGGTATTACCGTTATGGTACTACCACTACTACTACTACTACTACTACTACGACTATCCTATTATGCAATATTAATGCAACATCTTCTTCTTCTTTGGGATGTGAAATATAAACAAGACAAAGGAACCCCTCTCACCCAATCACGTATTATCTCAAAATACATTACATTTATATAATTTATTATCATTTTATGTATTCCTTCTATAATCCATTAGAATCTTTTAGAATATTGATCATTGAATAAAGTTTATTTATTTCCTGTCATAAATTATTCCTCATTTAACAAAGTTACCAAACGATCAATGAGTTATCATATGTTTGTTTTATTGTTTCTTTATTTTTCCTCTTACACTTTCCTTTCTTTCTTTCCATCTTCTACGTGCGATTTTACAGGACACGTCTCTTCTCGTGCATGAATTCGATATAAAGAAAATTCAGGGAAGCGAAAAGGCATGGATAACGTAAAGATATCAAACAAAAGAGGGAATTCCTAGTGGAAGAGAGAGAGAAATACGCGACGGGTACTGGTTGCAGTTGAATTCGATGTTCCGTGCTAAGGTATCGGGGGCAATTTTCCACGGTGTATCGCACAGACATTTTCTAGACTATGTTCTAGAGCTGAACGAGTAAGAGGACTGGGATGATTTAGTTTCAACGGGATCCAACCACCGAAAGGGTGGATTGTGGGGGAGAGGTGAGGTAGGGGCATGGAAGGTATGGGGTATCGTTGAGGTTGGCTCGAGGTTTGTAGCAGACCAAGAGAAAGAGAAATAGAGACTCAGTGGGATGTAATTACATGGAAAAAATTCCAGTCAGGTTGGTCTAGAATGTTCTCGTTGTTGAGTTAGAGTCGCGTTCCGTCGCGTGTCCTGACTTAGAAATCGGGGGGGTCCCTGAGTCAATCAGCCAATCGTTGCTACCCGGCACTGCACTAGACCACGACTTCGAATCTCGGTGCTTTTCTCTCTCTCTCTCTCTCTCTCTTTCTCTCTTTTTACCCTTGGGGCAAGAGGCAGGGGAGGAGAGGCACGAAATACCTACAGGCCAATCACGGATCTCTATTTCTCTCTCTTTTACTCTTACCAAAGTTCCAGGACAAATTGAGCGGTCACTTTTAAATATTACCACTCGATACTATTTTGTCCTCTAACTTCGTGGATTTACTCCTCCTCCTCCACCATCCCTGGCCAGATAAACGTGATTTTTTTAAACTTTTAATCCATCTCTCCTCACCCTAAAAGAAAAAACTCGTCGACAGATAAAATGTTTT
Source organism: Mischocyttarus mexicanus (assembly GCA_023678845.1). NCBI lineage: Eukaryota > Metazoa > Arthropoda > Insecta > Hymenoptera > Vespidae > Mischocyttarus > Mischocyttarus mexicanus. The sequence goes on along the minus strand of JACGTP010000055.1, from coordinate 752,984 downwards.
CAGCTTTCCCTTTTTTTTCTCTTCCAATTTCCAATTTATTCCCCTCTTTGTTCCCTACAACTACCCCCTCAGCTTTTCTAGCCAACTCCACGTGATAGTCACTCACCTATGGTTTAAACAAATTTCTTTTTTTTTTTCTTTACATTTATTTACGCAAGAGAATATCGACGAAATTCGCGTATCTGATGGCTGAAAGGGTTTATGGTGGATGGGGGAGAGATGGGAGTAGGGGCGTAGGGAAAAAAAAAGGACACAGACTGGAGAATATAATTATGCATGACGCGATCCCTTTTTCTAGCGCGACCGAAGCCACTTCGTATTTATAAATTTCTTTGAGACCGGTAAATTCTGTTCGCTCTCCTCCCCTGCAACCACCTATCTTCAATCCACCCCTTTGCTCTCCTCTTCCCTCTAAATCTCCTCCTATCTCCCCCTCCTTTGCCCAGTTGCACTTTGAATACGGAACAACACATGCATTTAAAAGAGCTAGTTAATCTTTATTCGACGTAACGCAAAGGGATTAAATTGAAGCGGAAGGTTGGTACACGAGTGGTACACGTTAGACGCTTTCTTCATTAATAACAAATTAACTTGACATTTCTATTTTTTGTTTGTATTTTTTTTTTCATAAAAAGAACATAGTTTTCAAGATATATCTCGAAATAATTGTAAGTAATACGACTATGTGTTATAGTCGTTATTCCACTTTTTTATTTTACCTCCACCCTCTTGGTTTTTTGTTCTTTTCTACAAAAAATAAAGGAAAAAAGAGAATCGAAAAGAGTTTATGTTAGACGCAAGAGGTTGACGCATAAGAAGAAGTAAGAAAAGAGGGGGTTTATAGCAGCTCTCGACAAGCATCGAGAAGTTGTTGCAGAGAATAAGGGTTTTCCACTTTCGGGTAAGTCGATAGCAGCGAAGTGCATTCGAAGAAGCCATATTTCATGCAACTGCCAACCTGCAACGCCTCCTGCATATTCCACTTCTTTCTTTTTTTTTTATTATTATTCTTTTTATTCTTCTTTTTCTTCTTTTTCTTTTACGATAAACTATTCCGCGATGTCTCGAGCCACAAGGACGATTAGAAAACTTCGATTGCCAGATTACCGTCTTCGGTTGAATTTATGAACCCGCGCAGAAGAGGAACTTTCTCCTTTCTCTTTTATCTCTCTCTCTCTTTCTCTCTTTTTCTGCTTCCCTTTTCTATTCGGTAAATCGTTGAGCGCCCTTTCGATCTTTCCCAAACTATCTTCCCAATAAAAAGTGAGAAAGAGGATGAGAAAATTCGTACGAAGAATACGCGTTTATTTTATTTCATCTAGGAAGAATGGAAAGTAATGCGACTATGGTTTATCAATTGGATCGATTATTTTGAAATTGGTGTAAGACCATTGAAAAAAATAATCGAAATAAGACTAGTTTTCGAATTACATACCGAAATGATAGAAAGTAATGCGACTATGGTTTATCAATTGAATAGTTTATTTCTAAAATGATATAAGATTATTAAAAAAAAGTAAAAAATATATGGAATATCAAATAATATCTTTGATTAATTTAGTACAAACTTTTTTATTTATAATTATATAATATTTATTACATTTAAAAATTGCCAATGGTAAATTTAATTTAATACTGGATCCAATAAATGTAATTTCCTGTAGCGTAATCCGTAAATAATTTATATTATTATAATAATTTAAATTCGCCTAAAAAAAAAAACAAATAAATATGATCAAATTACGTATTTTAACAAAAATTAGACTTCACATAATTAATTTGATATTTGATATTTTTAAACAATCAAAAAAATAAACTTCCATATATAATCTTGTCTGATTTATTTCTATCTTTCAGATCTCAAATAGTTAAATTTAATACAACTTAATCTACAGAAAATAAAAATAACTTTTACGTTTGTTTGATTTTTTCCTACAATTTTTATTTTGTATTTTTCTATCTTTCTACAGTTTGTTATATTATAGAAAATATGATATACTGTTAAACGCAAATAGATAATACCTAGAAATAGTATCTTAATCTTAATATAAAAATTCGATATACAAGTATGTGTATTTAAACGATTTAATCAAATGTTATTATCGATATAATTTTAACGAGTTTTAAATGAACGTATCTTCCAATAGATGCAATCCATTTCCAATGAGGTCCATAAAATTCACCTCGACGAAGTTTTATGTTACTTGCCAAGAGAAAGAGAGAAAGAGAGACAGAGAGAGAGGATATTTTTCACTTCCATTTGGTAATTCTATTTATTTACACGTGCCATAACTTATGCCCGACGTTATCTCGAGGCCGCTGTCCAACCCGAAAGGTTTATAGGTCTACACTTCATATTCCTAGCATTGTCGTTCGTTGTTTTCGCATTACGTTTGCTATATTTTGTATGTGTTTTGTTTTTTCTTTCTTTCTTTCATTTTGTTTTTAACGTAACCTTTTTCCTTTTCCTCATTCGTATATTACCCAACCCCAAAATACGGGAGAACGATTCACTCTCTTCGTTTGATTTTTATTTTATTTTGTTTTCTTTTCTTTTGTTTCGTTATACTCTCGTCGTGTCCTCGCTTCTTCTATACTTTTTTATTTGTTTCTTCTCTAGTGTGTTATTCTTTTTTATGCCACGGGGCTAACATTTTCCCAAAAGGTCCATGCGAAGCAACGATGTAGCCTGGTTGGTACCTTGGTAGCGCCAACTATGCTCCCTTCTTATGAATATTCAACTCGAGAGGAGGGGTTTACATTGTTTTACTGCAAATTCGATTCTCGGTCAATTTATTTTCCACCTACTAGAACCGTTACGACGAGTACGGGAAGACTTGGTTAGCACACATTTCGTATGTTTTGCCCTGGTCAGGGTGTTTTGAAATTTTTTTTTCCTCTCTCTTTTCGTTTTCTCAACTGGAACGACTAAACTTAAAGTTAAAGTCTGATGTTTTATTTCAATGAAATAAAAATTAACCAACCAGTCGCAAATGTTGTTTAACATTTTGACATTGTCACGTTGATGCCAATAACTAATTTCAGTTTCATGCTATTCTCTCAAAACCCGGCTAGATTTCTCACTGATTTTCCAATCATCCAACTAACTTGTCGATACACTTGTTTCTTTCTGTATCTACACTTAAGCAAGCCAACATGTACGTACACGCATCCACACTCGCATTTGCGATATCTGATCCAAACAAAAGAAGAATGGGACAAACGGTATCGGTTAGGCCGTATGACGAAACGCGTCTGAACCCTGAAACCGATATTATCCACAAATAAACAAACCAACACACATCCAACTATTCATAGTTGGTTCTGCTGTTGTTTCATATCAAACGTACGTGTCCTTTCATAAAGCCAATCACTCCTTTCAACTCACTCATTCACTCGCTATCTTTCTCTTTCTAGCAGTTACAATAATGAAAGAGAGAAATAAAGATAAATAAAACCTTCGAGAAACGGAATTCTAACTTCGACGGACTTTGAAAAGTTTTAGCCGAAATTCGAGCCAATATGTCAAACCTTTAAGTGGATAGTGTTTTTTTTCTTCGTGAGATTTACGAGAGCTATGTTTCACTTTGAGAGGATTAAATAGATGCTTCGGTAAAAGACTTGTTGAGAAAAAGACTCCATCCTTTCCCCTTTTTATTTGTTTTTTGCCCCAACTATACAGAACTTATGAGAAAAAGAATGTATTCTAAACCATTTACAGTTACGAAGACTATTTTTTATACTTTTGAGTGCGGGACACATTTGAAAAAAATACAACTGATTGATTGGACCACTGATTACTGATTTAAACAGTACCCAAAGATGTGATACTATTTTTTAGGGTATAAAAAATAATATAAATCCAAATAAATTAATAATCTCCAATTTGTGACGATCTATTTAAATAAACTATTTTTATTTTACTTAATTTCCAATATAAAAAAAATATTCCAAATTGATAACGAGGAACATATTGATTTTCATTATTACTACATAATAATAATAAGAATTTGTGTCTGATATATTCTACAGCATAGATCAACTCATAAAACCAAATCACATTCTTTACATTTATATGAAGACAATTGACTGTATAATATTGAAACGATTGGTTATATTCAACTGTTACGTTACATAGAACAATAAATTGGAAAAACAGTAAAGATGTTTGCAGTTGTATTGGACGTATATATATACGTCCATCTTATATATCGATAGACTTGTTAGAGCGTATATATACGCCTTTAGCAGTTCAAAGTGTTTAAAGAAAATACGAAACACAATGTTAGGTTAAGAGTCAAACGAATCTACTCAAGAAAGAGATATTGGAAACGGAAATAGGGAATGCAATCTCTGCTAAGGGTAGAAGAGTCAGTGGAGAAGTTCGAATAGCGTAGATAGAATGAAACAGTAGTGCCAATATAGGGGGTTAGGGGGCGAGAAGGGTGAAGGGAGAATAGCAATACAACAGCTAACGGCAACACAATAGCGCCGGTTTAGAAATGGAAGGGCTGTGTTTGGACGTGTTTCTGAAACACGCGGCGAGCGACCCACTTTGAACCGGCTGAAAATCGTGGCCGTGTAAATTCGAGGATCACGCGTGTACCGTGTCCAATGTCCCCCTCTCCCTCTTCTAGCCCAGTTCCCTTCCACCCCTTTCCACCCCGGAATGCGGACGGCGTAGGTACAAATTGCGACCATTACTCTTGCCACGAGCCCAGGCTTGGAAGCAACCCATTCTCCCGTTTACTAACACCAGCTAGCCCCCGTAACACCCCCGTAACACCCTTGCTTGCGTTGGTAACCGGCCCCGATTCGGGCGATCTAGTGCTGCCAACATTGGATTCGTGTGTGTTACTGTTTGCCGGGTGCCGTGTGGCAGCCCCACTTGCTCGGTTGCCGCCAGGAATAACGCGAGGTGGAGAAGGACGACGACGAGGACGACGACTATGACTACTATTGTGTATATGAAATGATTATGGCGGTATACGGTATGAGGTCGTGAGGTCGTCGTGCAAAAGCCGTACGTCACTTAGATTGGCCCGTTGGCAGTTACAAAAGACGCGAACCAACGGCAACATAGAAGCCTTCGGAATAGGACGCATACAAGCTCCACTATGCGTGCACTCGATCACTGTATATACCAGAAAGAGGAGAGAATAGGGTTAACAACCCCTATGTTACCTGTCTACCTGCCTACCTACCTGCCTGCGTACCCAATCGACTGACTGGTTCTTGTAAACCGAAGAAAATCAAATCCCAACACGTTAACACCTTTGTACAGAAATCAGTCACTCACCGTGATCCAACATCAAAGATCATCCTAAATAAATGCACACCCTTTATCCTACTTCTATTAACTTCACCAACCCCTATTTCTTCTGGAATTGTTCTAGAATTTTCTAGGGTGTGGTACGCACACTCTAATTATGAACGCCAAAGCAAACACTATTTTCTTTTATAAATGTGTGTACGTACATATATATATGTACATAGAGACGTATTTCAGCGAGTAAAGTCGGCATAAAAGAAAGAGCAAAAGAAAGAAGAGGAAGGGGTGAAAAAAAAGAGGGTGCGCCTCGGTCAAATCCTCTACCCCTTTTTCTCTCTCTCTCTCTCTCTGGCCCTTTTCAGCTACTTCCACAAGGCACGGTGCTGAATTAGCGAGGTAAACTTCAACAGTGTGTGTATACAAGCCGAAGTAGCCCCGCGCATTTTCCACGTTAAAGGCGGTTAAGAGGCCGAGAAGCGGCCTTTAGCCGTGGCATTCACTAAACCACGTTTCCAACTCCTCCCTCTTAACCCCCACTACTCCTCCTCATTCTCCTGCTCCACACACACACACACACACACACATGCATTCCTTTTCTCCCCGCCATTTTCCTTTCTTCTTTCTTTTCTTCCTTTCTCACCACCCGTTCCTCTCATTCTGCTACGAAACAAATCTCCAGCAATGCAGGAATAGGCTTTCTGGAATTACCTGGCTAATTAAAAACCTTCCCTGTCCGTCCTGCAAGGGATTCCATCTACGTATGTGTATGTGTTTGTGAGTGTACTTTCGCCGCCACCGTGCGGTCCCCTTTTTTCTTTTCTTTCCTTTCCTTTTCTTTTCTTTTCTTTTCTTCTACTTCCCCTATCCCGCGACCCACAATCTCTACGCTCGAACCTCTTCCTTTCCGAAGAGAAGTCCTTTCTACCTCGTTTTTCCTTTTTTTTTTTGTCCTCTTATTTTCCCTTGTTTCTCTCTTTTCTACTACTCTGTCTTTTTCCCCACCCGTACAACACATCCACGTATGTTTGGTGATATGTGTGTGTGTGTGTATGTGTGTGTATGGGTTTCTGTACGTTCATTTTAGTTGTCCTCGTAACGGCGCCAAAGCGAGATAATCTACGAGAAAAAGAAACGGGAAAGAACTCTGAACAGATTTTTCTTTTCTACGTGGTAAATCGTAGAAACCAAGGGCTGGCTGACTATGGCGAACCCCATATGCATGCATGCATCCCAGTTTTACCAGTCCCAGGCTAAGGATTACGCATTCCGCCACGACTTTTGCGCTTCTCTTTTCTTTCTTTTCTTCTTTTTTTTCCTTTCTCGCCGTATACTCATATTATTTTATTTTTATGTATTTTCTTTTTTTATTTTATTTTATTTTTATTTTTGTTCTCTTTTCCTTAGAAAACCTGCGTTCTCTGTCTTTAAAAAAAAAACAAAAAAACATATACCAACTCTCTCTCAGTAGCGTGGTTCTTTCTGCATTATAACGCCAAGGTTATTTTTTTTTTAAAAGCGCATACTATGTTTACGGTGCTTGTATTCGGATTAATATTAAAAATTCATATTTTAATTTTGATATGAAAAGCAAAAAAAAAAAAAAGAAGAAGAAGCTTTTATACAAATAATAAAAAGTCGTACAAAAATTTCCTAATCACGTTCTTCCCTCGCGAATTTTCCAACCTCATTCTCTCCCCACCCTGTTTCTACCTTTTTTTCGGAGTTGTACTACGAGCACATCAGATTAAAGAAGGTGGACGGTTTTTGTAAGCAAACAGTAAGCTGAATAAATTCTTTCATTTTCCCCCCCCCCCCAAAATTTAAAAATTGGTGACTTTTTAAAACGAGAGTTCTTTTTATAGAAGGAATTAACAGCAAAGAGTAATCTAAATGTATTTTATCTTGGTTTTGTTATTCTAATAACACGTACTTCTAATTCTCGTTCACCGGTTGGTTCTTGTTGTTGTCATCGTAGTCGTCCTAGTCGTTGTCGTCATCGTCATCCTCGTTTCAGTGGACCCCCTTGTTTCTACAATGAGTGGTAAGCTGACGTTAAATATAAATCACGAGGAAACTTTGAGAATCCTCGAGAGCAACCACATCAAGTTCACGAGTAATCCGAGCAGAAACCGGCTGGCGATGACCAAACAATAGGAGCTTTATCGGAATTGCTACGTGCCGTTTGAAATTCTCCCTCTCGGGTAATTTCCAACAAGTTTCTTACCCCTTCGTCATCCCTCTTTCTCTCTCTCTCTCTCTCTTTCTAACTCACTCATTCGAATACGATGTAAGACTACGAGACGACTTTTCCTATTTTATTCTCGATTTCTGTCTATTTCAGAAGCTATCAACTTTTTTTTATAGAAAATAAAGAAAATACATTTTGTTGTACGAAAATTGTATCACAAACTGCTTACTACAATCTTCTCATTCAACACATTCAAACAAAACCAATACTATTCAGAAATCATATGGGCTTGTTAACAATTTTGACATATAACACGTCACTCAATAAGTCTTTGGTCTGACACAAATATATGAACACTGTTGACAGACCCATATGATTTCTAGATTATATAAACCTTTAAACGATATATGTCAAACTTTTATGACATTCTGACAATTAGCTTACAAGTTGCAGTGATTTTAATGACCCCAAGTTCAGCCAGGAATCACAGCAAGATCGATTTCTGTCGGTGCGTAGCATAACCGTTCAGTCTTAAATGAATTGAAATAAAATTAGGGTAATATTACAACTTGTAGATAGAACAACACTTAACAGAAAGAATTAAAACTTATCGTATGTAAACAGTTTTTTGTATTTAATTTCATACATTTCACTATGATCAATCAGAAACGTGATTAAAATGTTGGACACCTCTAATACTCGTATATTTTACTCGTATATTGAAAATCCGAGTAATCTATGAGACTTTCGTTTATTTCTTGAGAGAATAACTTGTTGAATATCGTTTAGAATGAGAAAAAAAACAGGAGAATAGGTAGAAAGGAGAAGGGAGGAATCGTTCCAACTCTAACGCAATTTCGAGACAGACGTATATTCAGGGATCTGCATTAGAAGACGAAGAACCAGCCAGTCTCTAAGATCGATGGAAAAGCCTTGGTGTAATACAATAGGGTGCATTGTATAGGGGGTTCTAGTTTACGTCGATTTAATTATCTTCTCCTACGCTCGTACCAGAGTTCGATTCTTACTTAATCCGAACGAAACCTTGCAGTAATAATTGCAGTTACCTAGGATTGCACCATATACAAATTCTCAATGGACAAGTTGGCCCAGACGTATTTTTCAATTATTCTTCAATGTTTTTTCTTCTAATAAATATTAATTACCTATGAGTGGTACAATTGCTGTACAGTCCGAAGCAATCGTAGATTCAATAACGACAGTAAATTTAATGTAGATTCAAAAATCGTGAGTGTATTTTTCCGGAATTAATCGAACCGGTAATTGACTGTATTTTAATTTTTAGCACAGTTGGTAGTGTGATTCTTGCCTAAGGTTGGAAACTAGCCCAACAAAATTACAAACTAACCTAAATACAAACTTGGCACTTTCATATTACCACATTCATAATCTTTGTACTCACATGCATATAAAAATATAACCTCAATTATACTTTTAATTTAATTTAATTAATCCTTGCTTTAATTATCCTCAATCATAATCAATCCTTAACAACCAGAAGACTCTACACATGTTAAAAAAAAATCTTTAACGTACATACAACTTGGTAAAATATATTCCCTCGTAAAAAGAAACTTGTCAGTTCGTTATAAAAGAATATGTATTCTAATGACGAAAGGTAAAATAAACGACGGACGAACCGATTTGTTTGAAAAGATAAAAGATAATATATCGAGATAGATAGCGGGGAAACGTGTTACAAAGAGCCGCGAATGGTTGGAAACGTTTTGAAGGAAAGTACGATAAACGCAGGACTCGTGACATAACTGGTAGGTTACTATTTTTAGCCGATCGCAAAGAACCGATAGGAAAAAGAAGAGAAGAAGAAGAAGAAGACGGAGGAAAATAGGGGAAATGTCGAGTAGAAAAATCCCATTGTCTGGTGACTATTTCTACCAATGGCATATCGTTAAAGACAATACTGACGGATAATCTCAAAACCAAATCGTAGCTACGAATAAAACCTCATAACTATTCGTATCTCCTACTATTGCATTCTACTATTGCATTCCACGATTCATTCACCAACACAGACCAACCACCACTACCAAAACCATTCAAATCTCGATATCTCAAAATCATCGTAGTTTTATTCTCCAAAGATACACCTTTTAATCCTGCCAACTAGTCCACGTAACAAACATGCTGCTACCTTCCGAAAACACCGTAGTGTTTTGTTTATTCGTCGATTTTTTCGCGACGTTTCAACGCTTAACGGCTACTACTGCTACGCACCTTTAAAAAGGAACCAAAAAAAAACAAAAGAAAAATAAACCTAGGTCGGCTTATTTCGGCTGTTTTCGTCTAAAATATGAAACGAAGAGTGTAGGTAGTAGTATCAGTGAGTGAGAAAGATAAAGAGTACTACTATCCAACCGAGAAAGGGGAGAGTTTAAAGTCAGAGGAAGAAAAACTTATAGGAGAGGTGAGGGGTGAAGGGTGATGAGGAACGAGACAGAGACAGAGAGACCTCATCCGCAGACGGATTGACCAACGAACCCACCAGGCCGAGCACCACGAAGCATATAAAAGGACTCTTTCCTACCTCCGTTGGAATAGACCTCGAAATGTGGCTCCCGTTCAATACACTACGCTTGAATGCGCCGCTTTCAATGGCTCCTGCCACGGCTCTTGTACTTTATCTATCTCTCTCTCTCTTTCTTTCTTTCGTATCTATCTATCTGTCTATCTATCTCTTTTTAGTATCTCTCCCACTCTGGACCACGCACTCTTATACAACTGGACCCACGTTTCCCCTTTACCCCTTTACCCCTTTCTTTCTTGCTTTGTACAGTGTGTGTATGTACTGCCAGTAAAGAAGTGAAGAGAGGGAGAAGTGAAGTTAAGGGAAGAAAAATTAGTTTTGCTCAGCTCGATTCCTTCCTTTAAAATGCACTTTCATCGTCAAAGCTTACTCCTCTCTCTCTCTCTCTCTCTCTCTCTCTCTCTCTCTCTCTCTTTCGTTTCTTTATGGTCAGGTATACTATCTATCTATCTCTCTCCTTCTTTCTTTCCTTTTCATTGTGATAACCGCGAAAGCATTCGTAAACGTCGGAAAGTCGATCTACTTCTACTCAACTCGAAAGACTACTTTTCACCTATTCGATAGTAACGATGAACGATCGATTCCTTTTTTAGTAATTATTTTGTTTAAGAATAAACGAGAGGAAGCTGAAAATCTTTCGGGTTGTAGAAAATATCGAAATTGTTTTTTTTATTTGTCATTTAATGATGGATCAACGTGTAAACCATTTGTTTGTTACGGGTGCCGAATGTAATCGTCAAAAAATAATCTACTTTACCGGTAGAGTAATCTCTTTTCTTCTGCTATCGGAACACAACAGACTCTTACTTGTAACCAAACGCTTACAATTGTAGCAGGCATCAGTGTCAAGTATCGATGAGCTAAATACCGAAAACCCTTGTTCTGTTTAGTCTGGAAAAATTAGTCTGACGTTATATTGCAAGTGCATAGAAAATACCAGAACGACATAACCTATACCTCATCCTATTAAACATACTGAAACTAAAAACCCAAGCCCCTTAACTCGGTAAAGAAACACAAATTCCTATAAAGATGGCTAATTATCAGTCACATAATTCATTGCATCACTCTAATCTCTTTGGATATATCCCACGCGTATGGATCTCCGCGTATTCGAGGATTAACTTTACCGAAGCGTTAACTAATTTCAATTTGACGAATGAACGGTCTCTATCAATTGAACGAACGATTTGACGAGTATCTTCTCCTATGAATTAATGATTCAAATTTTGTTCGATTAAAAAAAAAACATAAAAAAAGAAAAATAATGATCAATGCTTGCACGAATTCAGGTCTATTTATTCAATAAACTATTTTGGTACCTGTGATATCATTTTCTTTTTATTTAATTTTAATATCTACATTGATTTGTTAATACAGGTAACCCTCCTCTAACACGGTAAATAGGTTCTTAGAAAATTCCGTGATAAATCGTGCATCTACGACTATTTATTTATTTTCTTTATAAATGTCAAATCATTTCGATATTGGGTCTCATTCAAGTATTGAGTGTTTTACCTTATCTGTTTAAATTTACAATTTAACACAAAAGTTCATGGGTCTAGGGTTTTGAGTTAATTCGTCGAGTACGAGATTAACGTAATACGATTCTGTGTTTAATGCGATACTCGCCCCTGCACCCTTCGACCACAACCATCCAACCAGCCAAGGTCTTTTGCGAAATTTCATCAGCGTACGTTTAAAAAAAAAAAAGCATAGTTAGTGAGTAGACTTGGATGTGTAGTATATGTGTATATGTGTGTATGTTATGTGTATATATACGTGAAAAAAAAAAATCGGTAATATCACTTAGAGCTTTAGAACAGTATTTCAAAAACTTATACGAGAATATAGGAAACGATAAGTTTGAAAAAAGTGGTCGGTGTATATTAACGCAGAAGTATTAAAAAAGCGAATGAGGTTTAAACCAACTTTCCATAACCCCCTTTTTTTATTTTTCCTTTTACTTTTTTAATTCCACGAGAAGAAAATCTCGCGTGTGCGGGATTATTATTATTATTATTATTATTATTATTGTCTCATGTGTTGGTAAGAGATTGAACGAAACAATATTTAGTAATACGATGCTCTCGTATATTTCCACAGCATCGAATTATTTTGAAAAATAAAAAAAAAGAGAAGAAGATGTAGAAGAAGAACTATACTTACTCGTTCTTCTAATGGCTAGAAAGTAATGTAATAACTTGAAATTGTATATACGAGCCCGGGTAGAGACGTAATTAAGAAACTTGAAACTGCCGGGTAACGTGGATTCAAAAATAAAGGAAAATAAAATCTTACTACAACTCTGATGATAACAAAGGGGAGGGTAGACGGAGGAGAAGTTAAAAATAAAAAAAATAAGAAAGATAGAAATAAAGAAGAAAACAAAAGCATAATTGTCTATGAAGAGGTTAGGTATTCCTTTTTTTTTGTTTTAAAAGAAAAACTTCACTATCTCCGTTCCGATGTACCTAATTAATTTGCGAACGTCTATATTAGTGTAAAAAAGTTTTAAAATAAACTTTCTTATGAGTGTATGGCTGCTGTATGTGTATGTGTGTGTGTGAGCGATTAATCCTTATCGCTAAACTGTGTTTGAAAATGTTAAGTTTAAATGCGAAAGAAGGTTTCGTAGCATAATCGAGGTTATGTTAGCAAGGTTCGTTCGTTCGTTCATTGCAACGTTTCCGAGACCCTCGAAAATTCAAAACTTGGTTCACGTGCCGTGGCATATGGACGAAGTTGTAGGACTACGTTCCCTAGGAGGAATGGGAAGAGAAGGGAGGGAGGGAGAAGAGAAACAAAGTTTCGTACTTTCGTACCAGTCAGTCCGAGTCTCTCCTCTTCGATTAACTTGGCGTTGCACGCACGCACTGGACTATTAGCTCGCGACACGACATCCTTCCTTCCTTCCTTCCTTCCTTCCTTCATTTCCGTCTCATTTTCGTTACGCTTCTTTCTTTTTCAAACCCCACTTCCACCCTGACTCCGAGACTATATTCCAGCTTTAATTACCTTACCCTAGTTATTTATTACACTCCCTCAAATATGCTAACTTTCTTTATTTCATTCCCAACTCGACCCCCNAACTAAACTGTACTAGAAAAGGGGTAGTAAAACAACTGGTAAACGAGAGAGGGAAGGTAAAAGTTGCGGAGTGGTAACGATTCTAGCAGCCGTCGAATTCGCACGCTTCTAACGTTTGGCATAAGCTAACTTAGAGCGATAATCAGGTACAATTGTCGATTCGTATTGTATGCCATGTCCCGACGATGTTACTATCCCAGAACTTTCCTTGATATAACACCGGGCATGGAAAACGCACGCGACGTTCCAACAGACTTCCACGAACGTAGAATGAAAGAGTAACAGAGAGAGATAGAGAAAGAAGAGAGAAAGAGAGAGAGAGATAATATCGATGTCATCTTCAGCCCCACCATCCTAGTAGTCTTTTTGTTGTCCTCGAATAGTCGAAGCTTGACGCATACCACCACTACGAGTATAACATCACGGGATTGTTCATTCAAGAGAGGGATTCGTTGTCTGTACTCGGCAGAGACAACTGTAATAGAATATGGCGAACGTTAGATGCATAATAATCAGCAACGCTTCTCTCTCGTTTCGGAAACTTTGTAATAAAACTATCCTGAATTTGTATCTGACATCTCTCGTTTTCCCCTTTCCCGAGTAACCTTCGTCTCTTTCTCTCACACTCGTCGTCGCATAACACAACCATCCATAGTAACTTTCAACCGAATTGTGATTCGAAACGGTAGACAGCAGTGATGATGGTGATGATGGTGGTGGTGGTGGTGGTGGTGATGGTGTTGGCAAGTAAAATCTCTATCCATGGGTATTTCATTTTCAACCAAATTACCAACCCCTCAATTGATACGACCCAGCTTGAAAAGGTATGCAGCATTGCACTGTTACCTTCTCAAAACCTTCCAACTAATCCTCGCGTCATCATTTTCAACGTATAAACTCTCCTCTACAAACGTTTGTTAAATTTTAGGTTAACGAGATGATAGGGTGTGAAGAGAGATTCTCGTATAATCCCCAGACGCAATTGTACAAGCCTGCCAATTAACATTTCCAAGGACAATCGCGAATGGGGGTTTATTAATATATAAACCTTTTATGCTCAGGTTGAAACTTGTCACGATGAACATGCTCGTTAGGTAATGGACTTTGAGTAAAAGGAACCTGTTAGATAACCTTGACAATCACGTTTATTGTCACGATTCAAGACGCAACTTGATTAATTATTTGAATAATATTTCAATGAAGAATAAAACTATGAAGTTCTATCGAAACTCGCATTGTCACACCTTGAACAATACCAAAACATAATATTTAAACCTTCAGCATCACGATTTATTTTCTGATGATGTGTAATATCAACGTCAACTTCATTTAAACACATTTTCTAGTTTCAATGTAATTTTAGGCTGTCAAATATGAAGTGGAGCAAAAACTGCATACAATTAAATTGAAATTTGCTTCATTTCGTACTTGACAAGCACTAATATTTAAAATTGTGATAAAAAATATCGTAGACTTATTAAATATATTAAAATATAGCAACAAATAATGAGAATAAAATCTGTGATTTATATTTGACGTACCGAGTGAGTCTCATATCGATGAATTAACTTTAATTGGATTTTTGGGGTCGATTAAAAGAAGTATTAAACGAGGCTATATCAGGTTTCTCGAATATATTGTTATTTCTCTTAGAAGGTTGTACCTAGGTACAGCAATTAGCACTTTGGAACGTTAACGAATCGATCGTTTTAGAGAAGAGAAGAGAATAATCTTCGTTGTTATGCGTCTATAAAATTAGGAACTACCTTGGAGAACGATTTCTATGTTAGAATAGTAGGAGTAGGGACTAGGGGAAGAAGGTGGGAAGCCATTATTATGCCAGCAATATTGCTGTTGCTGTTTTCCAAGAGCAAATGGGATAGATAAATGCAATACTGGAAGAGAAAGATAGTAAAAAGAGAAAATGTTAACTTTGGAAGGTTCGTCGTTACAAGATTTAACGAGGATGCTGATCTCTCTTTCTGTTTCTCTTTCTCTTTTTCTGAAAAGTCTTTGCGTATCGTTCCGATCGTTTCTTTCTTCATCTTTAGTTAACGTTTTTTTCCATTTCTTTGAAATCCATCGTCCATTAAAAACCCCCTTTACAAATAATTCGAAATACGAAGAACACCAAGTTTGTAAAATTCTTGCACAAAAAAAGAAACCTTTTTCTCAATCTTATCGATTTTAGATAAATTTGTATCTCTGTTTTTGACGTAAAAGATAATAATAATATTTTACACTTCTTATTAAGAAAATATTTTCATCATTGAGCTTACAGTTATTATCCTTTGATCGTAATTTCATCAACCCCATCTTCTCCAAGTTCCCAAAATATTGAATGAAAAGGAAATGTCGGTGTCAAATTATTCGCGAACGTTTTAACAATGCAAAATTCTTTGCATGGAAATTTAAGACGGGGTGACGAGAAAGAAAGAACACGTGAAATTCTTTAATTAGGAGCCAGTTACTAGAAAGGTGTAGGGGATAGATGTTTTATAATAAGGAAGAATACGAAAATAGATAGATGGATAAAGAAAGAAAAATAAAAAAAAAAATGAAAGAGAAAAGGTATCATCTGCGATTGTCGGTGAAACGAGTTTCGAAGGTTTTTCTTTTTCTTTTTTTTCGAAACTTTTGCGAAGCTTTGGCGAAGCTTTTTTGTTATTATACGGAAGAAAACGTCTGAAATTTAAAGGTGCCACGCAACGACCTTTGATCGTTGTTCGGTATGGCATTGGAAAAAAAGAAAGAGAGAGAGAAAAAAAGGAAAAGGGAGAAAAGAAGGTGGTGGGTGGATGGGGGAAAATAAAAAAAAGGGTACGTCAATTTGATTCAAAGGAACGCTAGTACGCAGGGATACGACGGTACTAGACAAGTAATGGTTCGCGTTCTCTTTCTGCTTTTGCATTCACGTCAAATAAGTCGTATTTCTGCGACAGCTCGACGAGAAAAATAGGAATCGCACCGAGCGAAAAAGATAGAAAGAGATAGAAAGAGAGAAAGAGGTTTTCTCTTTGTTCTATCGAACCAACTTTCCAACGCGGAAGTTATTAAGCGTGAGTCGTGATTTTGTCGCATTCGTTCTAACATATACATCCGAATAAAAACGCACCCATCGTTATTCGTTTCTTTTATAGAAATTTCATATACTCTATGCTATTGGATAAAAACCTCGAACAACATTTGTCTTTAACACCAAAGACAATCTTTATCTGTTGCTTTTAACAACCTCCCACCAATTCACCTCCCCCAGCGGTATCATAAATAAATTTATCATTTTATTTCTAAATCAAAAGGAAAAATGTATTTCCTCGATTTCAATTGTAGGATGCAATAGTTTATGTGTGTATGTTGAGAGGGTAAAAGTTATGCAGGCGTGCAAGTCTTGTGTGCGTGAAGTTGTTGCGTATGTGTGTGTATGCGTACGCGTGTGCATGTGTATATAAGTATGTATGCATGTGATGATGCATGTGTGTGAGGTGTGCATGTGTGATCGAATCGTGACGACGAGATGTTTATGCGTAAACAAGAGTAAAGAGTTGAATTAGGATGTAAGACGAGCAAGGAATTGATTGACGACGTTTTGACGTGAAAAGATGTGTGTATAAGACGTATGACGAAAAGAGTAATTAAAGACGTATAATAATTAAGAGTTAATCGAAGACGTGTAACGAGTAAAGACGTGAGAGCTGTAAAAGATTACGCGACGAGCGCGAGTGAATATTTGTGTTATTATATTTCATATCTTAATCATTGTGTTATTGTTATTAGTTTGTATATCTTTGTTTGTTCCTTTCACTCGTTACTTTCGCTAACCCGAAAAAACCGGGATTGTTATTATAAATATAAGATTGTTATTATTAATTTTAACAGCTCTTTTTAGAAGTTTGAGTAGTTACCAAAACGTACGATTGAGACTGTAATAGTAAAATAACTACGTGCTAAAAACAGATTAGAAAAGTGCAATAATAAGATAAATGAAATCCATTAATATCATAATAAATAGAAAAGATTAATAGGAATTGATGATTGAATGAATAAACTCCAATTATCGTTTCTTCGTTTACAGGTAAGAGTTTTTGGAAGTAATATAATTGGAATGTTGTAATAATGAAAAATCAAACCAAAATATCTTTGATTTATAGAGCAATATATAAAGTGTTCATTTATTTTGTTCAATTCTAAATAAAATAAAGTCTTATTTATATATATATATATGTGTGTATATACATTTAAAATCTATGAAAAATGAAACGATTTTTCTAAAATAGAATTAACTCTATTGAATTTCTTTTCGATCACCTAAAAACTCGTATCTATTTTTAAAAAAAAATAAATCCATTATATCCGTTATAAATCCCCTCCCATCACCTTTCGATGTGTTTCGAAACGCCCGTCAGGAAACTTTTTGATACGAAAACTATCTATCTTTGTAAAATACAATATAAAAAGAAACAATAACTGCTTTAGGATATATATATATATTGTGAGAAAATGAAAAGAGAAAAATACAATAAAAATAGTAGAAAAAAAAAGAGAGAGAAAGAGAAAGATAGAAAAAATTTCAAAACGATCGTAACCCACTTTAAGGTTGATCAGAAAATCGTCTAAAACAAAAGGTACGTGATAAGAACGGTTAAAATCCTACGACGAGAGAATAAGATTTTATACACAACGATAGAATGTAAGAAAGAGCAACTGTGTTTTCAGATAACAAAACCGTACGAGATAGAATCTCTTGAACGAACGTTCTCACAAGCCAAATTGAATTTATCAATCTTCCAACTCTCATTATCCATTCATGTTCGTCGAAAATACCTAAAATTCGTTAAAACTCGTAAACGTTACTCAGGAAGAAGGTTGTTATCTCTTCTTGTCTCGTTCGTTAATATCGAATTCGATTCCAAGACAAATCGAATTTTCCACGACAATCTGTCGTACTCGACCGTTAAGATTGTCAATTCAAACCATTTTATCTTCCTCTACGATATATCAAACTCTTCATTTGCACATACACACACGTTTTATTATTATTTATCATCTCGTAAACGTTTCTTTTAGTTTTCTAACCTTTGCTCACCCAATCCTGAACAACATATGCATTTCCTAATTGTAATTAAATAAAGGAAAACAAAAACAATTAATGTGATTTGTAAATGAATGAAATGAAGGCTCAAAAATTAATATTACACGTTGTTAACTATACTTTTACTTCTTAAGTAAAAGAAAATAACATATAACTTTCAATAATCTTGGTTTCCCATGATGAAGAAAAATATTCGCAAAATATTTCGAATAGTCG
Source organism: Mischocyttarus mexicanus (assembly GCA_023678845.1). Lineage (NCBI taxonomy): Eukaryota > Metazoa > Arthropoda > Insecta > Hymenoptera > Vespidae > Mischocyttarus > Mischocyttarus mexicanus. The sequence goes on along the minus strand of JACGTP010000055.1, from coordinate 734,563 downwards.
TCGTGGAACGGCTGGAAAAAGGAAAAATAAGAGAAAAAAAAAAGGGTAGCCATTGGAATATTTAACCACGACTAAGGATGATAGCGGCCTCGTTTGGTAAAACATTCGCCAAAAGTTAAGCGCCTTTCTCGGCTTTCGTTGGAACGTTCTGCACACTCCGGCTTTCGAAGATAAGAATTATCGGAAGTTGCTTTCTCTCTCTCTCTCTCTCTCTCATTCACATTCTCATTCTCATTCTCATTCGGTTCTCTTTTCCAAGCTCATTGGCTTGGCTTGCCAATTGGTCATGCAGTTAAGGCAAGTAGTTCCGATTTCTTGACGCAAACTCAAAACCACCTTTTTGCCACGTCCGCTTGCTTTACCCCTTTACATTTCTCACCCTTCCCATCCTCCCTCCAACCCCCTCACCTTGTCCTCCTTTTCCCTACGAATTTCATTTTCTACTTTTGAAATCGTACCCGATAAACGTACGGATTCCTTTTAACGAGGGTTTTATGAAGCCATCGTTGAAACTCGGCTTATCCCACTGGAGGATACTTTTCTCTGATTTTTCGTTTTTTTTTTTTCTAGGAAGACTGAAAATGGTACAATCCAAGTGAAATCTTCTCTCGAACATCTTCACTTGGATATTGATTGTTTACCATTACAAAATTATAACAATTTTAATAGAATCGTTCTTATTTCTGTTACAACGATGATTATTGTAACTGAAAATAGTTAATGGGTATTTAATTCATTACAAATTCCCCATTGATATATATACATCTCTATCAACGATTTTGTAACGTCAACTATTACATGTTTAATTGTCAGATAAAACGGGAAGGTGGTAAAGGAGGAGAAGAGGTGAAAGGGAAGTTTATACATGATTGGTATTGAACACAACTAATTTATCGATCAGACAAATGGGGTGTTAATAATTCATCGACTATTAAACGTTAAACGATAGATTTTACGTTTATGTATCTACGGATTCGTATCGTTTACTGTATTATTTACAACACAATAGTATTATAAATTCGTTCTAATTTATTGGACAGTATTAACCTTTTAACGTATACGAAAGTGTCATCGTTTAATCACTTATCGTACTATTAAAAGATAAATCTGTTTATTATTATTAACAATAGTTAATTAACGTAATGAAAAATAGTGATGAGTATATTTTTTTTCAGGAAATAGAAAACTGGTATGAAGGGTTCATCCCTGTTAAAGGCTCGAACAAAAACAACAATGTCACCAAGTCTTATTGTCAACATAGTCATCGTTGTATAACCTGTAAACAGGAAACCCGTTATCCTTGATCCACCATAGCACTTGCAATAATCGAGCTGATCTTTGACGACGTGACCCTTCTAGTGTATGTGTGTACACATTATTTCTGTCTCTCTCTTTTCCACGTTCATGAAATTTCGTGTATAGGACATGTTTGGTTAGGTTAGAAGGAGGATAAGGGATTTAGATAGTAGCACGCGTTTTGTGGTCAAAACCGCATCCGGTACAGTCAACCGAACGGTTACTTAACTCCGGAATTATATTTGCCCAATGGTGTCAGCTTAAAATCATTTTCTTCCGTGTTAATTTATCTGCCTAAGAGAAGAATTAAGAAATAAATAAAAAATGAAATATTTCGGTGAATTGATTAAGTTCGTTGTAATGTTTCAGGTTATTTATTTTGTGGTACTTCAGAATTAAAACAGGTGGGATAACAGATCTTATTTTGTGTTTAACCGTGCAGAAAAAGGTGTCAGATTCAGTGTCGTATATCGATGATCTGTTTGGTCTGAGACAATTTTTAGTCTGGGACAATTGGTCCCATCCTATATCTCAAATATAAAAGAAATATTTTAGGGCAAGTTAACAGAATAAAATATAACAGTGGTAATATGCAAAGTTTAAGAAATAGAATGAAACTTGTAACAGAAACCAAACACCACGTTAAAAACAAATCCTACACAATATTAAAATTAAATGGTTGTTTCAAAGCATCCTAAATTATCCCACGTATACCGATTAAATATTATTTTCCAATAAAATCTCCTTTTTTCTCTTCTCTCTTTTGGAATATGACCTAAAAGAAGTTTTCAATTAACGCCTTTTCAATTAATTAACCAAAGTGACGAGAAAACTAAGGTAAATAGTCTGGCCGAGGTCGTAGCAAATGGTTTCTTTTTTTTTTAGAGACGATCTAGATTTTCGTTATTTCATTAAAAAGAAAGACGGGTTGGTTGGTTCTCAGTGTGTGTGTGAGTGTGTGTGTGTTGTCGCGAATCAACAGAAACTAAATTCACGTGTATTGGTGGACACTTTTACATATGCCCTCAATGACAAGAGAGAAAATAAATACATCTCAAAACTGTCCACATTCTTTTTCCGATCCAACGTTAAATCGTTAAACACAATACTCGTGTTCCATCGGAACTATAGTTTCTGCATTTCGTCGAGTTGTTATCCTTCTTTCGGAGGATGGGGAAGAGAAATACTGAAAATAGAAAATTAAGCTACTGAAAGTAGGTATCTTCAATACAATAGAAACGAAATACGAATAAATTCAAAATCAAACACGATAAGTAATCTTACTTTGTGGAAGTTAGTATCGGAAGGAAGTAAAAAACAAAAAGGGTGAAATTAGGTCAAATGTTGAGGTTCTTAACTTTGAAGAAAATACCATTTTATTTGGTATTTACCGCGTGAGGGTCATCATCGATGATTGCTATAAAAGAGAAAGAGAAAGAGAGAAAAATACGAGGAAGAAGAAGTGGAAGAGGAAAGATGAGGAGAAAGATGAGGAGAAAGAAGAAGAAGAAAGGGAAAAGAGGGGAAGATTTAATGAGGGAGATTGCAGGGAAAGCGGATTTAAATGGACCGTGTATATAGGTATACGTATTGTATCTACAGGGTGTTCGGAGGATATTTTCACTTGAAATTTTCCATCAACCTTTTTTATGAACGAGGATAAAGAAACGATATTGCCTTAAAGACTTTAACGATCACTACCCTTTTATGATACTTTTTTTATTAGAAAAATATAATAAAGGGTAATCATTACATCAGGGTTTTACCAAATTATAGTCAGGAACCCAGGTATCAATCTGAAAAAAATAATTTACCGGTCTATGGTAAACATTAAAAAACAAAAAATAAACATTTCTAATAGGCAAGTTATCGAAAATAAATAATCAGAACCCATTTGCCTAAAAATCTAAATAAACCCTTCAAATAATATGACATGTATTTATATTTTTTTTAATATAAAAGAGTGGTCTCAGTTAAAATTGATTACCAAAAAATTTAGAACCATGGTCAGAAAAATGTTAGAGAGGGTAAAACATTTTATAATAGATAATTAAGTATAATTAATAATATCGTAAAAGTAATTGTTATTTGTATTATATATACAAAATATAAAGTTTTATATAATACAAGTAGGATAGAAAAAAAAGATCTATTTTTTCTTTATCGTTAAAAAACAAAAATTTGAATGAAGGGATAAAATATAAATCACCCTTTATATAACTCAGAGATTTACGTATATACGTTATATAGGCTCACCTATACAGTTACTTTCTTGTCATTTATTTTTCCTCGTCATGATAGTGCAGGAAAAAGGATATTCTGGTGACAGAATGGCTCAACCGTTCTCTGATCACTTGAGCGCATCCATTATCCACCTTAGTGGGATATCTCCACAACGAGACTACGGTACACAATCGTGTTTCAAAAGGGACGAAATTAATAACTGTTTGCTGAAACTCTCAAGCGTTACTGTCGCCTTACACTTTATTAATTTGCCGGCCCGTACGTACCCACTTCGTTGCTGAAAGGGGCGAGAGGTGGGGGGGAAGTGAAGGAATTTCTACGTTATCGCAACTATCCTACGACACGCTTATATCATAAATGAAATGAGAATCCGGTAAAACATTGTCTACATACCAACAGTACCGGGCATCCAGTATCCGGTACCTCCGTTCTTTTATTTTCTTAGTTGTGTTTCATGCTTCGGTCATTTCACTTGGTTTTAAAAATCCACCTATGTTTATTGCAATGACGAAGACAATTCTCAAACGTGTTTCTAAATAATAGTTGGTATTAATTATGTTTTATATTATTTTATTTCTCGTAGTTTGACGAGTTACACGTTTAATAGAAATGAATTATTTCGAGTATTATTAACAGACTTCGGGTATTTATTCACGGTTATTATCAACCATTTTTATTCTGATGATTTTTCAAAGTACCACCAGAGAACAGCACTTTAAACTTATTCGAAGTAACTTTAAATGGAATGTTTAATTGACACGTTAAATGTATTTTTGAATTTTATTATTCATGAGTTTGTATTTATTTTAATAATTATAATAAAAACTTTTTTTTTTAACATTTTTGTAGATTAAAGAAACATACACAAAATTTGTAACGTCCACCAGTGTTGCCTCTGGTGGTATTTTATTAAATCTTAAAGAGAAAATGGCTCCTACAGAACATATGACATTTACGTACACAAAAAATCTTCTCATTCAATTGGCCAAGTGAAATTATATGCAATAAAACATAAATAAATATAAATATGTGAAAAATATGTAATATTTATTAACATTAACATCAGAAATGTAATAATATATACACACATAACCTAAAACTCAAACTAACCATTCTTTGTTTGTGTTTTCAGACGTCAATATGGTGGCTGAACCGAAACCTCATCAAACTGGACGAAAGCGTCAAAACGTTACCAAAACTGGAAACGATTGGTAAGTTTGATAAGATTTTCTTTCCTTTTATCGAAAAATATTTTGTCAAAATGTGAAGGGAAGAAAAAATATTCCAAAGGATAAAAGATGGTAGTTGGATTTTTTTGTTGAAAGGATTTTTCTTTGCCTTCTACGAAAAAATAAACATAGATAAATAAAATGTGAGAAGAAAAAAGGGACAATCGAGTTGACTCTCAACACACGTTGCCATCTAGTCAAGGATCACGTGGATCAGAGCTTTTCCGTCGAGTCACGAAATCGAGAACTTTGTCACAGCCAGCGCATAAATCCTCTTCTTCTCACCTTTCACGAGAGGGAAAGGTGGCCTTATCCGAGAATAAACTCTCTCTCACTCTCTCTCTCTCTTATTCTTGCTTTTCGGTAACAAGAGAAGAAGATTGTCGCGAAACAGACGCTAAACTCTCGGCTCGTTCGCGTTTCTCACGCCGTTAAGCTCTTCCACTTTCGACCAAAAGCCTTCCTTCCAACCAACCAACCAACCAACCAACCGAAGACGTGTTTTACTGGGAATACGTGACCCTGAATGTAAGAGAACAAAACTAAGTGTACACTGGGACAAAATGTTATTCCTTTATATAACTAACACCTCAAACTACTGAAACAAATTTTCTTATACATTTTTAAGAATGATTTTATCTTTTTAACAAATGATATTTCTCAAAAAATATTTCTCTGTATTAAGACCAGTTTGAAAAATACTTCATAAAATCAATTTTTCTAAATGATTCTTGGTTTTTTTTCTTTTCTATCTTCTGAGTTGGCAAATAATTCAACGTATCCATGCACATCGATGAACGGCTAAGTCTTTTAATCCGATCCTGATTAATCGTTGTTGTTATTGATACACCGGATAACGATAAACTTTACTTCCATGTAGCTTATTGACGCTTTCCTCTACATAAATTTAATCCTTAAGATATATAACGAACATTACGAGAATCCGTCTATTCCGTTCTACTTTACTGCATTTTTTAAATATTTTTTCTTCTTCTTTCAACATTAATACAAATAATTCGTAAATGAAAAAAAAAACAAGAGAGAAAGAGAAAGAGATAAAGATGCATTTAAAAAGATTAAGAAATCCTAGACTAATGTTGGGTAGACAATTAAACACGTCGGTGACTTCTAATCAAAGCTTTATGAATTTACTACACAACCATAAAGTGGATCATTAAAATTACGAGATTACTATAAGTCCCAGACGTTCTCTCTTCGTGATATTTAACAACTTAACACTAAACTGCCAGACTTAAATTATCCGAGTAAAAATAAAACCTATTATTTAAAAAAAATATAAAATACAATTATAGGAAGTCAGGATGTAATACAGATTAAAGATTATAACAAACATCTAAGATAATTGTAATTTTACATAATATACAAGTATACGTAATATATTTGAAACCAAGAAACCTAGAATACCAAGATTCGATTTAAGTTTATTTTAAATTCGACATTTATCTCATATTCTCAGTGGAAATCATAGTTTCATTTCTATTGGGAAAATACTATTTTATTATTTTCTTACTAAAACACCCAGTGTGTATCGGAACTTGCTTGTTCATAGAAACGTTCGATAATCTAGCATTCTCTTTCTCTCCCTCACACATAAACTATCTCTCTATCTCTATGGTCCCATAAGATCGAAGAAATAAGGTGACCGACCCTCCCCGTTAACCCTTCTTCACCACCACCACAACCCTGGATTGTATTCCAAGCTATTCGCTAAAGCACCGGCCAGCTTTATACCGTCACGTCATTTAATACCAAAGCATCCCAGGATGCACAGAAAACCCACCACCACCACTACCACCACCACTACCATCACTATTACCACCATCGTTGCTGCTGCTGCCACCGTCATAGTCGTCGCTTGAATTGTCTTCGGTTTGGTACTACGAGAACTTCGAGAGGCAAAGCACTTGACGCTAAAATCGCCACACGGGGGGCAGCTATAGCTATTGTGTTCGTCATAGTTGTACGTGTAAGCAAAGATAGAGAGAACAAACATATGCCAACGGGAGCTTAGAAGAACCATACTCGTATATATAGATCCCTATCCGCGTCTCTCTGCATATATGTACCTACAATACGTATTGAGAATATCAGCAGGATGAGAAGGGTAAGGTAGGAATGGGGATGAGAGGGAAGATGTATATGGAAGGTGAACGTACACACATACACACACACACACACATACATTCTCGTGTCCTGTGTCTGTTAGTCGAACACACTTTGGTATCCAGGAAATAACTGCACGTTCGAAGCATCATGAAATTCGTAGCTACCCCGAAGCTTAGGCGAATACGTGGTTGAAAAAGGGACAAACCTATATCCAGAGGAGTAAAAGAGGAAAGAACAACGTGGGTGGTCGAAAGAATCGAATAAAACCTTGTTCATCCGTTTTCGTGGTGGTATTCGTCGTGAAAATAACTCCTAGATCTTTCGACGTTGATGCGAGACCCGTACGAAATACGCGTTAGTTTCGTACACGGTTTAAACTAGGTTTTCTATATAAGTGTTTCTTTGGTTTTATTCGAAAACGGGACACGTGTTCCCTATCCAGTACTATACCTATTTTTATTCTCTAACCTTTTTATCGGTTCGATACATTGAGTTATTTCACTTGGATATTTTCGTATTTTTTATTAGAAGAACAATTTTATAATTAATTCTTTAATAAATCTGACACGTCAAGATTTTATGTTAAAATGATTATTAATTAATCTGAGTAATTATTCTACATTTTTCTTTAGTTAACATATTGATTCATTCTGATTGGTCCCCAAATCAACAAATATAAATTTTTTTAAATTGTTTTACGTGTACTTGGTACTCCTATACATTGGTTTGACGATAACTATGATTCAGTATTAATTAGGAAATATATGTTAACATTGCAAAACCGAATAAATGTAGTCGATATTTCGTCTTACTGTCCTTATTCTAACTTTTACTTGTCTTTTGTTTAATTGTAAGTACCTATAAATATTGGCTAGATTGTTTATTAAATAAACTACTAAATATTTCGTCTTACTGTCCTTTTATATAAACCACTGAAATTTGATTGATTTGTCGTTTATATTGACCACTAAATATAGTCATATCGGTTTTTTATATAAACTATTAAATATTGTTTTATTGATCTTTAATACAAACTACTAAAAATGCTATCACACGTGATTTAGTTGTATTACTGCAAAACAATGATATGGAAAATCATTACTGAACGTAACACTATTTATAATCATTTATGTTTCATACTATTTTATCTAAATTTTTTTACAATAATTTTATAAACAGACTAAGTCCCATAAATAAATAATAATAATTATTATTATTATTTAAACATCTCGTTCGTACGAATCTTAAAGAAAATTAGTATAAAGACTATAGATGGAAATGGTATCGTAAGAAGATAGGAGCCATTTTTAACGTGGATTTATTTGCCATACTAGATTTTACGATAATATGCATTTCTTTGAATACACACTCCTTGCTCGTAAACGTTCGGAGGAGAAGGAAGAGGAGGAAGAGACGGCACGATAGCGAACCATTTCGTCTTACTCGACTCGTCTGCTTACTACTCGCAGTAATAAAACCGACGATACGGGCAGCCCACAGTGATACTAGTCCGATACTAGTCAGACCTACAACACTGTTTTCTTGTTTCTTGTTTCTTTCTCTCATTTTCCTTCTCGCATTTATTTTACTCGTCATTATTTTTTACTTTTTCTTTATTTTCTTAATAAAAGAAACTATTGAAAGATATTTTTTATCAAATGGAGTAAACAAAATGTTTGATATGGAATAAAGTGTTTGACATTTTCTTTTCTTCTTCGCTGGGCATATAAAAGAAAATACATAGATAGGATACAAAAAAAAAAAGAATGTTGCAAGTGGAAAACATATTTTCCAACGGTTGATGCATTATCCGTAAGATGTCTGGGACAGATAGCATCGTCGGAAACGTCGATACCCTTTTTGCGAGCAAGTTCTTCACACCCCTTTTTTTACTCTTTCAATTCTCTCTCTCTCTTCCTCTCTCTTTTACTCTTTCTTTCTTTTCTCTTTGGTTCTTCATACTCCAACCCGTTTCCTCATTCTCCTTCTTCTCCCTCAATTCTCTTCCTCTTATTCCCATTTCGTCATCCTCGTCTCCTCTCTCTCTCCTCCGACTGCCTATCAGCTTTCCCCGCCCGCTGAGAAAGCAGTTTCGCGACGATTTTCAGAACGACGCCAGCTCAAACCCTTCTTCTTCTTCTTCCATACAGTTTTACAGGTGATTTTCGACGTTGTAATTTTCCATACCATGGTCTGCTGCTAACCGACGTGAGTATTTCCACGAGCAAAAAGGAAGCAATACAAAAATTATTGTTAATTCGAAAAAATGAACAGTCCCGATAACTTTTTTTCCTGTCTCAAAATTCTATCTCAAAAGAGGATTCTATTTCTACAAAAAAGAATGATTATATTATCCGAAATAATTACTGAACGAAGAGGAAAGATCGTGAAAAATGAAGGAACAAATTTTCCTTGACTGTACCAGAAACTAAATATATACACACATGTATATTTTTCATATCGAAACTTCGAGCTAATATAAATACCAACACACAAATATGCATATACACACATACACATAACACACAGTTTGGTTTTATCCTAGCACAACTCGATTCCCAGAGTCGAAGAATGCAAATGCCGGTTTCGCCGCTTTACGGCAAATAAATTTCCATATTAAGCGCAATATTTTAATGCGTATGCGTGTTCGCAGCATATCGGATGGGGAACATTTAAAAATTATACTTGCAAAGAGGATAGGTAGTCAGAGTGTGTGAGAATGAGAGAGTGAGAGAGAGAGAGAGAGAGAGAGAGAGAGGGTGAGGCGTGGACATAATTAACGTCACTGGCACGCACCATTATCCAACTGGCACTGTTGCGCCACGGTACTTGCGCTGAATCTACCGGCCGATTCAAAAGTACTAAACTAAACATACCTTTCGGTACGAACGACGGATATATCCGGCATCTATCTGACATCCATGAGACAATTCATGTAACAATCCAACACCCTAAAGCTACAAACAATACTTGTTGGAAAAAACAATGTGTTATTAAGCACAGTTCTTAATTAACGTTTAAAAAAATCTTCATACAAAAGAGGACTAATCATATGCACATTTTCGGCATGGTACCCCATACAGCAGGAATGTCACAGCAGACAGTGCACTCGTGCCGAAAGGGTTTAACCAATAAGAAAAAAAAAACGAGTTTTATCAATTGGATTCAATATTGACGCTGTAAATCAGTCCCCTATAGATAAAGATAAGTAAAGAGGAGGAGGAGGAGGAGGAGGAGAAGGAGAAGGAGGGGTAAGAGGATGAGGAAAGTATGAACATAGGCACTCTGGGACGATCAAGGTAACGATCGTTTCTCAATGTATGTGTTTGTATGTGTGTATCTGTGTTTGCCTGTGTGTAATAGCCAAGGGATTAATATTTCAGGTGGGGTCAGAACCGATCCTACCGTTCATCGACGATTCCGCCTAGGGGATTCGATAATCTCCGTTAATGCTCTTGACCTAGAACTAACGAAGGTAGGCCCGGGTAATATACCTAATGGTCTAGATATTTTAGTACGGTTGCTTTTCTCCCCAGAGACAGACTACCCTTTACCTGACCACCACCCGTCTCCATTTACTGGACCACTTTTTTTTCCTAACTTCGTCTTCTTCTTCTTCTTCTTCCTACCCTTACTCCTTGTTGAAAACTCTAAGATAGGATGTAAACTGGAACATCACGTTTTCCTCTTAATCCTCTTCCACCTTCTTCTTCTTCTTCTTCTTCTTCTACTCCTCTAACCCCTTCCTCATCAGTCCCACCTTTTTTTAGCACCATCACATTTATTCTTTATCTCTCATCTCATTTTGCAATAGAACGGGTCAAGCTTTTAAATGACGCGCGGCAAAGAAAAAGCTGTTTTCCGTTCTTTGGAAGATTTGAAAAGGAAGAAAGCAAGTCTTTAATTGCTCTTTGTGAACAACGTTTCTTCATGGTTTCTTCTAACACTGAACGATTACTGTTTCTTGCTTCTTTTTTGTCTCATCCTCTTTCTACGTTAACCTAAATTTTTCTGATCGATTTTTTCCAAAAGGTAAAAAGGTTTTAATAAAATCACCTAGAATATCATCGTAATCGTTCCAAATAATCACAATAATAATTGTATATGAATACTTTATGATCTCTCCTCATATTTTAAATTAAACAAACAAAGACTATTGTCAGGGATGAACAATAACAATTTTGTAAATCCGTGTACGATAATTTGTTAGACTTCAAAATCTATTCTATCTTCGTTAGTTACATTCACAATATACACGTCTAAATATATATATCCAATAAAGTTAGGTTAGATTAATTTAGATTAACTACCCGTATAAGAGAGTAATTAAGGAGCTGAAAATAGTTTGTGCACCGCAGAACAGGGCCGAATCGATTCGAGAATGGTGTTTGGAGCATCTCCAATATCAATGCTAACTAATTCCTCCCCGTTCTCGTTGTTATCTCCTTAAAAGTGAGTGAGTGAGAGAGAAAGAGAGATAAAGTTAGGTTATAAAAGGCTACAGCTGCTTTGCTCGTTGAAATTTCGTTTCGTAACATGTCTGACCTACCTAAAGAAGAAAAAATCAAAGCAAGAGAGAGAGGGGTGTACATTAATGCACGAATGCGTGTACCGATCAGCTCATGTTTCCCTTTTCTTCCCTCGAAACTAAACCCCCTTTAATTGGTCCACTTTCCCTTAAACACGAATCTAAACGGTAATCGTCTCTAACCAATGACGAGAACGTTAACGACCCGTTCAAGCTACCTACTTTTCAACGATGTATACAAATCGTTAACACATTGAATACCACGTTCAGAGGGTCACTAAATTTGTCCATAACGCCATCGGGGGTCACTGGTGACCGACATTACAGATGGCGCATCAAAAATGCACACATAACGCGTGAGTCTGTTTTCTTCTGTCTACAAATTTTTTCAATAAGAAACTATGCTTTAATAAAACAATGTTACTTCTAACAAAGGTTTTGTTTATAACTTTAATATTATATTAATTATATTTAATAAAATTAAATACACAGGTTGTCATATTGATGCCGTATATATCCGGCTCTCGTAGATACAAGTTTTCAGATTAATGCCGGATGTATCCGGCACTTGTATCGAAATATGTTAACTCAAGAAAGTATTGCAAGTAAAATTGAAGTAAAAAAATATCGAACAACGAATCTAACTCGTGGTTGTAGGCTTCTAAATGGGATTAACGAATAATTACTCTTCGATAATTACTCTATGATATTTTTGGAAGGACCTGTACGCGTCTGCTAACTTTTCTGTTATATTTTCTGTTTTCTTATTCCTTTTTCTCTCTTTACATCCACAGTTACACTTTCATCCTAACGTATATATATGTTATATATATATAATACTCGCATGCCAGACATAAATATTAATAAGCAAGCGGTGAAATTCACGCTTATCGTGCCACCGTGAAGATTTACATGAGATAACACGACTTTCCTTTTGAAACTTGAGTGTGTAAGTTACACGAACGCGTGTACACGTTAAGAGAGTTGAGAGAGAGGTAACGTGCGTGTTTCTAACAGGAAACACGTCAACATTTACATATACCGGCGGATAAGCGAACTAGGAGGATCGTTTAGCAGTCTCAACTTTTCTATCGCCGTTGATATCACGCAAGCTTTATTACCGTTCCCTCCCCCTCCATCTCCATCCACCAACCGCACCATCGGCCAACCCCACCCATCCACTTCTTCAACTCGTTGATTCCTTCGAGATTAGAAACATCGAAATTATACGTTTCGACGTTTCTAACACGGGAAACCGAGAGAAATGTTCTACTCGATCAAAGAATATTAGCATACGTGATTTATTAAAAGACTTTTAAATGTTTCTTATTAAAATATCGTAGCTGGTTACAAAACGAATCATTACAATAATACAGAAACAATTAAAAATAAAATCTGGATAATATGAAACAATGTTAGGAGTGTTGAAGAGTGTTATATCGTGTTTATTCCATCAAATAAATCAAAGTAAATTTGATAACACAATATCTCTGATCCAATTACACAACTAGTCTTATTGTATATTTTTGTTTAATATTCATTCAATAACTTTCACATATTTTTAATAAAATTTGATGTTAACACTTCAATGAATTAATCAATGACGTGTATATTTATCAAAGATACGTTAGAATGTTATTAGAATTAGTAACTCATAGTAACTCTGAGTTATAACGTCGTTTAACTCTATTGCTTAACGAAAACTACAACGATTATTCGAGTAATCTAGCCCCTAATTATACCGAGATCTCATCTGCCAACACAGGGATAGATACAATTTTAATTAAAATGAGCCTCCACAAACACACACACATACAATTATCTCGATTGCTAATAATTGCAATCGTCCAAACGTTAAACGAATCTTTGGCAATATAATCTCATTGCGAATAGAAAATGTCGTCGATGTTTAGGGTCGTATTATACCACCTCTTATACCATCCACCCTTACCCTACGAGGGTTTTGCGTATTGCGTTTATAACGAGTGTCGCATTAAACACGGTTAATCGGCAAGGTGAAGCGATAATTAAACGAACCGATATACGCGTTTCTGAGTAATATCTAATTTCACGGTAGGAACGTCGACGAGATATCTACGTTCCCCCCTCGTACGTATGTAACGTACATACTAACTCACACTACCACTAACACCATCCCCACCCTACCCCACACCTCCCTCTCATTTACACATGCATGTATTAACGCACTCACACTGCCATCATTCCTTCTCACCCTGCTGCTATTCATATCCCCGAATACGCGTAGCTCGATAACATTCGGTCCGCCACAAACCGCAGCATAACTCGGTAGGCAACCCCTCTCAACCTTCTCTCCACTCCCCCTACCCCTCTTCGTTCTCCCCTTTTCTCCCTTTCACCATCTCACCCCATTTAACTCCTCCATGCCACACACTATGTGTTAAACAACATTGATTAGTGACACGCGTACAGTTAATATTACGTTAAATTTAATATCATCTCACTTTCCTATATCAGTTGCAATGTATATGTATTCTCATAACAATTCTACGTTCAAATACATATATATATGTGTATGTATGTGTACTTTTAACAATAACGTTAAATAACTTTCATTTTTATATATTTGTACGAGGTGTGATTAAAAAGTAAGGTCACTTTTGACAACAGAAAATCATCGAACACGTGAAACACTTGTAACATTTAAATTCTACATAGCTGAAAGTGTGAAGATATGTTCGAAACGAGTGTACCAACATAAGAAAATAAAAGAAAACACAAATTGATTGTAGGTATTCCACTAAATTCAAAAAGTCATCTTACTTTTTAATCACAACCTGTATATTTATTTAATACATTTATTAATGAATATGTGATCAAGAACAAATACGAACGTTTTATTTAAGCCAGAAAAAAATAATTAAATATAAGGGAAAACGGAAGAAGAAGAAGGAAAAAATAACTTCTCTGGTACATATTTTTGTTTTCTTCTTTTCTTTTTTTTATTATCCAAAGATCAATTGTACCCTTGATGGAAATTGTAACGCAACATTGAAGAATTATTTAGGATGCTATAAATAAAATCCAAGTCACCAAATATTTGATCGAACCAACGACGTTACTGATTCATAAATACGTGCAGAAATATTCTCAGAATCTCGGTCTCTGGGTAAGTAAATAATAAAAAAAGAAAGTAAAGAGAAAAATATATTTTCGATAGCACGCGTTAGACCTTTACCAGGGAAAAGATCGTTGGCCTAAATAAATTCACTAAGAAAAAAATTCAACTCTCAACGAGTCAATTGCAATACCAGATGTGAGTTTTTTAAAGGATGTTACGTAAATGTTATCCATCCGTTTCACTATGACCCAAATAATTTTCTCACAGAAGTATTTTTCAATCGTTACGTAAAATATATTGATCCAGGGTGTGTGAAATATTATCTCAAAAGGTTTATCTTTTCTAAACTGAAAGATCATCCCGTAACGAAAATCTTTTTCAATCTGAAAAATCACGTCACTACCTAACCCAATCTCACGTCTGTTTATAAAATACATCCATTTTAAATCATATCAAACTCAAGATTTAATTAATCATCTTCAAATAATTAACTTCCTCCTACCACCTACCTCACCCTCACCTCTCACTTAGAGATTCTGTTTTAATTATTACCAAACACGGATCAAACTCGTTGATAATTTTAATGAAAGTCAACATGTTAAACAATGTCCATCCATTTAAATACAAATAATTCATGTTAAATATTACGTTTTCAATATATTACCATCACCACACACATCACTTTTGTTTTATTATTTGACATATCCTACAATCGGGGATAATAATCGCACTGATCGGTCATTATAATATCAACGTCCCATTTATTCGTCTCATGATTAATTTATTCACATTATTCACCGAGGATAATAACAATTACTTTACCGAACGAATACATCTGCTGCACAGATTATTATTATTATTATTATTATTATTATTTGGTTTGAGAAAAAAAGATTTAAAAAATCGTTAGAGGTAAAAAAAAGACAGCAATTTTAATAACGTTTCAACAACATCCACGATCATAATTTATGGATAGGAGGAAATGTTTCTGAAGGAAAACGAGCTAATATTTCATGCTGGGACCTTGGTACCTGTAAACCTCCCAAACAAAGACACGTGTCGATCGTTTGAAGAGAGAGAGAGAGAGAGACAAGTCCACATAGATGCTTCGAGCCTCTCAATAATCACATAATTGAACGTTAACGATACTGAAATGTTGATAGAACTCGCTCGACTGGTCTGCAAATATGCTCTTCGGTGTTTCGATAGAGGCTCACCGACAGAGAAACAGAGAGTAGGAGAGAGAGAGAGAGAGATAGAAAGAGAAAGCTGTTTATGCTCCCTCGGTTTGTGTATCAGGACTCGAAAGGAGTACCTTCTGAACGATCTTCCACGTTACGTTCAAAATCTATTCTATCGTTCTATTACGAAAATGTCAAGTAATAGTTAACATATTTATCCTATTAATGCAAAAAGTTTTGATATGGGTTTTATTTTTTGAATCAGTTAATATAGTTTGATGAGTCAAAATTGAAGTAATGGGAATTTTACGTTAAAAGAATGTTAAACTTAACGATATATTGGGTTTGTAGAAAATAAAATAAATATATAAAATAAATATATAAAATAAATAATATATAAAATATAATATATATATTTATATACATATGTGTCTATATAGTATATATTATATATTTATACATATCAATCACTTAAACTAATGACAATAAATTACGACCACACGTATGAACCAATTTCAACTGCAGTGCAATAATATTTCCCCGCAACTTCGGTACGTTCAATATGATACTCTGTGCTATAACAAAATTAGTTATCGTAAATTGGGCTACTTTTCAAACTGACGACAACCATTGGGTAACACGAAAAGAAAATAAATTAAGTCAACTACTCGATCACGTATCGCATAAATATTTTTCAACATCTTTCGTTACAACAGATTTTTTCTACTCCTTCGATATAAAACTCTGTTCTTTTTAGTTTTTCTTCTCCCCACTTTTCCTTTCTGCCTTTCTCTCCCTCTCTCTCTAAGTCTTGTTCTTTTCATGAAAATGGTATGAAAGATGTATCGGCTATCGAGAAGAAAATTCGATTTTACGGCTTTGTGTTTGTGTTTGCGTTTCGTGAACGTCTACTACGAAAGTGAAATTCTACGAGAGTTCTTCTTTTCTCGCGGAACTATGAAAAAGAAATACGCAGAACGAGATACAAGCTATATTTTCATTGGAAATTTGTTGACTCTCGTGTTGCTGACAAAAAGAAGAGAAGAAAAGAAAGAATGAATAAAAGAGAAAGAGAGAAAGAGAGAGAGAAACAGATGTATTATACAAGCAATGATTAAATCTCATTGTCAGTTTTCTTATCAGTTTACTTTGTTTCTTTTTTTGACTTATGGTAAGAGAAAAATCGATTATAATGACGTAAAAATGATGCAATTCTATAAACAAAACAAAAAATAATATCTCTCGTTTCGTTGATGTTATCATTTCCTCTACTAACAAAAAAATAAATAACAATTCCGACCATTGACTTGTGACTGAATTGAAATTAAAACAATAATCTCGAACTCAAACCGAAATAATTATAAATCTTAAAACCATTATGAAAATACTCATAGTCAATAACTTCTCATTTCTAATCGATTATCCAGCAGGGTTCAGTGTAATTGATATTTAATTTGGTATAATAGTCTAGCACTAATATCGATTAGTATATAAATAAAACTAAAGAGAGTAGGTGGTTGAAGGGGTGGAGAGGAGGGAGGGAGAAGTAGAGGGGGTCGATAATTCTCGAGGTTAGGAAAATCGATCCTAAGACTCGAAGGATCCTACCGAAGAGGTAATTTTCCGCTTGGCGAACATTAGTATGTTTATATATGTGTGTTTGTGTGTGTGTGTGTACGCGTGCAACACGCGAGAAGTAGGTTTCCAGAGTGGCAGGAGTCGCGTCAATATTGTCCGACGAACGTCAGTTTCTACGAATTCGCGCTGTGGCATCGTCTAGGGGATTTCTAGTTGGAAACGTTACCGGATTGATGAATACTCAGCGATAATTGCGCTAGTACTTCGACCAAGTTCTATGTGTTATATCTCGCGAAACCGAAATATCCTACCGTGTAGAGATACTTCGATATGCATGGAGTCCAAATTTTCACCTAATTGCATTCCTCTCTCTCTCTCTCTCTCTCTTTCACTCATTCATTCATTCACTCACTCACTCTTTTTTGATAAGTGGAACAATATAGGGAAAAAAATTGAAAGACAAATGAAAAATCGTTTATTTTAACGTTTAATTATTTATACAACGTTCATTTAATGATCTTTTATAATAACGTGTCGGATAATTGTAGCTTAGGAACAACTTTAGTAGGGTAATAATAAGTTAGAACGGATAATTGTAGATTTAGGAACTTTTCAAGCTCCCTGTATTTAGTTATTGTGGTTTTTCTTTGTTGGATGTGTAAGATGATGATGGTGTTATTTAACATAAAGGGTTCGAACAACTTTCTGTTTGATAATCGATCGTAATTAACAGGAAATTATGGAACCTTTTTTTAAGGATCACATGAACTTCTTGTAATTACAGTAAAACCGAAACGGGTGGGAGTCACTTGCGACAATGTCAAGCGAAACCAGTCTTAGTCGAATCACATTGGACCGTTGAAAACGGTGGTTAAGCTAAGATTGACGGTCAGGAAGGTTTCGCTGTGTATTTGGTTGTATTGGTAAGGAATCATTTAATATGAGCTGCTACCCTACAGCTAAACTCTGAATTCAGACCTGTATTGTAAACAATTGGATCATCTAAAGAAAGCAATCACCCAGAAACGACCAGCTTTGGTCAATAGCAAAGGAATTGGCCACACACATCGAAGCTCCAGGAGTTGGTTGGAAGGTTTTTATGCAACCATCTTACAGTCTGAATATCGCACCAAGTGATTATCACCTGTTTCGGTCTATGGCGAATGATTTTGTTGGTGAAAAATTCAGCTCAAGAAGATAAGCTTGTGAAAATCGACTGTCCTAGTTTTTTTTCCAATAGGGATCAGGGTTTCTATTAGAGGAACATAGTGGAATTACCATTAAAATTGCAACAATCGAACTAAACGTTACATAATTTACTTAAATCGGATTATTCTATGACTATTACAATTTTAATATTACTGTACTTTAATATACATTACAGTATAATTTATAAAAATAATAATACAACTATTGTACTATAATATTAATCCTATTTTTTGGTCTCCAAACAATACGATTATCTAAGAAGATGAAGAAAAAAGCCCATGAAATCGTAGCAAACATCTTTTATTATTCTTTTCGGTTTTCCTTACAGTAGAAAAGATGATCTATCTCACGTGACAGAATAAACAGGATTGAGTTTGGTTAGACGGAAAGAGAGATAGGAAAAACGGGTGTTTTGTATCGAATATCATTCGAGCATGGTGGAAAACGCGTCATGAAAATATTCCAAGTGCGTTTCCGGCGTGTATATAATAAAAGAGAAAACGTATACCGCATTCGAAGCAATTTTAGGATATCCAGAGGATTTCTAACGTTATCTCCGGTTTTCACGCTTCAAACAGGATACGTGTCGCGAAAGCAAATGACGTTTAACGAAGTTGAATAAGGGAGTCAAATAAGGTAGAGAAAAGGAATGGATACCCCATAACTCTTGAAATGTCTTCTCATTTATGGTTTGTTTCTAGCAATTAATCAAATTATATTTGGATACTAGTGAACTTAATTTTCAAAATACAAATGTATTTTACTATTTTTAATTGATAAACATAGAATAAAGAAATAAAAGAAGAAGATGTAGTAGAAGTAGAAACAGAAGAAAAAACGTATGGGGGAAAAACAGGGATAAATACTTTTTCAATTAAACGCCTAGGGAAAAGTTGGAAAAGAAAGTGGTCGGATATCCAACAGACTAATCGTTCCCGATCAAGAAGAAAAAGAAAACTATAAGGAAACGGAGATGAGAAAGAGAGAAAAGCTCAAGGTTATCCCCTAAGGTAACTTGAAAATCATCCGGGGATCCTTTCCTAATTAAATTCGAATCCTACTTTGTCCTAGAGGCAACCAAAAAAAAATTACTAACTCGTATTATACACGCAACTTCTTGACACAAGTTTAAAGAAAAATCATTCAGTAAACGCACGAAAGGACCTTGACAATGACCAGCTTAAAAAAATATGACAAAGTAAACGAATGACTGAGAAAGAGAAAAAGGGTTGACGTATTTAGTTGAAGATATTATTTTTGATTACCAATACCAACATAACCTCAAACTGTTTTTTTCTTTCTAACGAAAACGAGATCACAGCAAAGGTTCTTTCCTTTAACCATTCGAACGGTGCGTGCCCTGCAGGAATCACAGGATATGTCGTGGCAAGGGGTGAGGGGTGAGGGATGAAGGGTAGGTGCGTCAGGGTTCCTGCCAGGGGTGGCTAAAAGAGGAGGTGGACTAGGAAAGCGATAGTCAGACGGGAATGACGATGCCTGGATTAGCCCAGAGGCACGTGCTGTGGACACCATTCTCCACTTCGCTTGAGTGCTCGAAAATCACGTTCCCGCTGAACTCAGCTAGAAAACACCGATTCGCGCATCCTTCTCTCTCTCTCTTTCTCTCATGCACACATACACACACAAACAACTAGCACGTGCATATTGTGTATAGGACTACACGTATAGGGTGAACCGTTTAACTCTTGATCAATTGAAAATTGATTAAAACTCTTAAACGTAAGACCAATGGACTTACCTGTCCAAAAAAGGGATCAATGCACTTTTCAGTTGAAAATAATTCACTGTAGGATTACAACCGTAGGATTATTATTATTTAAATATAAAGCATATATCAAGAAGTATACTTGAGTTGAACCCAATACTCCTCTGCCTAACCAACAACACTACGGGGAGGTCTCTTTCTATTTTCCCGTTCTCTATGTCATCTGTCTCTTTTGTTATCAGCGGTCTCTTTGTCCTCGTAGTTTGTCGATAATGTGCCCAGGATCGGTCACGTCACCACTCTCTCATTCTCTTTTCTTCATCTTTACGAATAAGTCAGAGAAAATGGACGACAAGTGTGAAAAAAAATAACAGCAAAAATAATTGAATGTTGTAAGGAACTGAAAACGTTAACCTTGACGCAACCCTAAATTGAAACGTTAGGAACGGTACCGTTTCGAAATTCTACGGTTGGTTGAAAGCTTCCAATAGCTTGACTTTTCAATGATTTTCTTCTTTCAATCTCTCTCTCTCTCTCTCTTCTCTTTCCTTGAAACCGATACAAGGTTCTATTACCACGCTAGCGAATCGTATGTAATCCGTTGTAAAGTCCAAGTCAATTTCTAAAACTTGAAACTCCTTAGAGATTAGTGGAACGGTTTAACTACTTCAACGGTAAAGACCAATACCGTTGCTGTTACTGTTATTACCTTGGATTTACTTCCAAGATAAACTGGAATAACGTGTGACTTTACTTTAAATAGATATTTTTGATTTAATCTAGTAAATGATAATAAACTTTAACGAATTATAACTTCCATTAGATTTTCAAAATATTGATAGATTGAATAGAATTAAACTTTACAATCTTTTACACCGTAATTAACCTCAAAACTTTTCAATCCTCTTGGATGTTAGACTCGACACTTTTCAGCTCACTTCTCAACAATATCTTTTTATTCGAATTTCACCGTAAAACAATTTTAATATTGTGTCTTACTGCACGTACAGTGTATAATCCAAATATATTAGAACAATTGTGTTTTAAAGTATTTTTAAAAACTCGGTCATTTAAAAGTCCGATGGAACAGTCGCTAATGTAACCGAAATAACAAAATTACGATTAACTCAATGAACAGCTTGCTATCTTTATTCTCTTTACGATAAAGTAATCAAGATTTCCTACTAAATAAAGAATTTATAATAATACTAAAAAGAGAAGAAGACAAAATATAATGAACACCTAATTACAATTTAAACGATGATGGCGCCCATTAGGCTGATAAAGCCATTTCGATTGCTGAATTATCGATCATATTCCTCTTCCGTTATTAACGAAAACTCAATATACCCTTTTCCTATATCGAGAGAATATTATAAATATATAAATGAATTTATATTTAAGTTAATAATAAACTAACCTCTATGTCACGTTCTCCTCTTTCCTTCCCCTTCATCCCTCTCACAACCCACCTATTAAAAAAGAGGAGAGAAGAGAACTAGAAACAACGCTTGACCGTTTGAGATAAAAATTATTTTTTGCTACGAATGAAAGGGCAATGGTCGTGGTGGGAATGTGGGTTGAGGTGGAGGTTAGGATTGCATCAGGTTTGGCGGGAAATTTTTAAAATGGAAGAACAAGAAGAAGGGAGTTTGTTGAACGGGGCGACGCGTAACGTCAATCAATAACCTCCGGAAAGCCTTGAAAATTCGACCGTAACAGTAGAGTAGAAAATTTGTCCGAATGAAAAATGTAACTGGCGTAAAACCGTCCGGAAGTTTCGTCGACAAAAAGTCTAACGTAGCATGCTGCTGCTGCTGACTCCCCCACCCTTCCCTCCACCACCGCCAGCACCGTAATTGCGGGCATCATTTTTCGATACGCGTGACCGTTCAGTTTCGACGTTCCGGGTGAATAGGGAGGGGGAGGTTTTTAAAATACGCGCGCGTTTCGTTTCCAACCGACTGTATGTGTGTTCCTCCCTCTTGCACCCCCGACCCACGTCCCCCGTGACCCTCCACCCCCGTCATCAGCAATACCATTCGTGAATCCTCGTTGAAGCTTTTCGGCGCGCGACTCCTCCCGACCCGGGGAGATATTTTTTTTCTTTTTTTTTCAATTTCTGTCACGGCTCGGGTTCGTGCCTGCGAGTAGATTTTTTTTTTACCCTACTCTTCTGACCCCTTCCCACCCTCCTACACACGAAAATTGGCTCGATCACTCGGACCTCGGTCGTAATATCTCTCTTTTTTTTATCTCCCTAACTTTAACGTCACATCTCTCTTTATTTTACTTCTCCTTTCCTTCTCCTCCTCCTCCTACTTCTTCTTCTTTTTCTTCTTCTTCTTCTTCTTTTAACTCTTTGGGGTACAGGATTAAAGAAAATTAAATAGATTCATGTTGCAGAGAAATTTTATCGCGTTTTTAAATTAAACAAAATTGATATATTTTTATTATTAACAAAAGCATATTTGTAACATTTGTTGATGATAATACCAACTGCATTACTGTAAAACTAAATAAAAACCTATACGCATGCGCAACTATTGCAATTTTTCTTGATGGGTCTAAAAATGTTTTACTGAACAATAATATCATGCATCAGAAAGTTGAGACGGTATTTTTAATCCCACAAAGAGTTAAATGCCTTTTTATGAAAATATATTTGAGGTTAAGAATAAAACACTTTAATCGTTCTAAATCTTTTACACCAACATAACCTATTCAACCGATTTTCATTTGCTCGCCTAGTTTTATTTTCGTACATTTTCTCCCTAGAAAGAAAAAACCGTATATTGTCAGCAATGATCAATTGTTCTCTATTTTTATTATTATCAAAGTAAAAAAAAAACAACTAGAACGTCGCAGCACGCGTCAACGTGCCAATTATATTTCATATTCCCAATCATATCTATTCTCAGTTATCTAATATAAATATTTATTTTTATACGCCCCTTTTTTTTCATTTTCCATAGAAAAAAAAAGGCCAATATTTTTGGAATAGCAATGGTCAATTGTACCCTTATCATCAAAAAAATAGAACCGTCACGGATTGTCTCTCGTGCCAATTACTTTTTACGCTATATTTCAACCATCTATTTTCACTTTTCTAATATAAATTGTTATCGTTCTTTTTAATTATATAAATATATATTCTATTGTATCTATTTTTCCCACCAACAATTAAACCAAATATTATTTCTACCAACAAATTTAATTTTCTTATCTAAAATAAATAATAAACCAATTAAAATGATAATGATTGACCAAAATTTTACAACTTGAAATTAATTTTCCAAAAAGTATATTTATTTTTTAATATTCTCCCCCCTCTTGTCTTCCTCACCCTCCGTCATAGTTCTTTTTCCCTCGTACGTATAACAAAACAAAAAATATCGAATACGACGTATGACAGCGATGACAAATGAAAATAAAAAGAAGAAATATCCTTTTGTTCGTTATGCTTGTTCCTCTCCTACTCCTCTACCCTGGCCACCAACACAGAGTGGTTCGACTAATCGTCGGTAATCGTCAAAGAGGTCAAACAATTTAGAAGGTTCGTTCAAAGATTGGATCAAGTTTGCTAGAACGGCAAAGACGAAATCGAAGTTAATTGGCAATTTTCTCTTGCACCTACCAGGCCTCACTCTTCCTCCCCCTCTTCCTCCTCCTCCTTTTCCAAGCTTTCCTCCTATCCTACGGAATTTATCCTTCGAACGTCAACAATTCTTCCTCTTCCTCTTCCTCATTCACTCTCACTCGTTTCCTCCGACAAGAAGAGGAAAATGGTGGTGAGGGTAGGGGGTAAAAGGAAGGTCGTTTGTTTAGAATGCCGCTTACGTGGTTAATAGACCATTTATCGAAGGTTATACTTGAACCAGCTACTGTTCGATTAGAAAATGACTACCTCTAAATGGGTAAATGAGAAAACATTTGAATAGAGGAAGAGAAGGTGTTATAACCTAACTTTCTTCTAACCGGTTTCGAAAATTTAATCCATTGCATTATCGAAAAAACGTATACACACATCTACACACATGTAGGATACGAGACAATGAACAAAAGATACGCGAATATTTTGTATCTTTTTTCTTTTTCTATTTTCGAACGAACAAACTTAATCCAATAGCCAGACGGGATCGATAAACAACAAAACCGACGAATTCGTTACATTGAAATATTCATATTGTGCCTCCTGACCAGTGAAATCCAGAAAAATGCTCGATTGGAATTGACACCGGACGATTGAAAATTGTTATTTTTACCAGTACGAGTAAATGGCCCACTCCCATTCCTACTTCCTCTCCGTTTCACGTAGCTACACCAACGATCCTTTTGTGATTTTTGTTTTTCCTCGAACGACGAGAAATAAAGAAAAAGTTTTAGAGAATCGGGTGGGTTAGGGGAATTGAGGGAGGTGTCAATCAGGGCTTCAGGATTAGTTGAAAGTAAATTTATCTTTAACAATAGCAACAATAACTACAATAACAAAATCTCAAAATCTCATTTAATCCTCCGATTAGAATGTTCAAGATAAAATATAGATGAATCGTGGAAAATAATTCAGTTTTTTTGAAATAAACGAAAGGAATGAATATTTGTGTCATGGAAGGAACGGGGGTAGGAATGGTAGGTGGAAATAGTGAAAGAGAGTAGTACATCGTGCTTATCAAAAATTCTATTCCGTTGAAAACGAGTGATCCTCTCTCGACATTGGATTCCGGTTGAAAGAGAAAAGAAAATGAAAAGAAATGAAAATGAAAATAAAACAAATATGGTGGACGGAGAGTTTTTAAAATGTCCGATTCAAAATCCTAACCTAATATTACACGAATCTACGTGTCCATCTTCTTTTTGTAAAAACAAGAATAAAAATAAAAATTTGAAGGCAGTCACGAAAACTGACGATAGAAGTGAAAACTTTAAACTGTATTTTGTATTTTCAAACTGATTGTAATATTAACAAAATACAATTAAAAACGCCAACACATTGTATGTGTGTGTGTGTGTATGCGCACGCATTAGCATGTTGCTGACGCGAACCCATAAGATTTTCCCCTACCACAAATCGTCTAACGCGCCTAAAGAAGTTTTCACTTCAAAAACAGTTCTCTCTATTTTAGAAGTTGAAATGCATTTTTAAATCTAACCTCTCTTAAATACTACAAAAAATATGAAAATAATGAACAAGTGAGTGACCAGAGAAAGCAACTGTAATGGCAAGTCGTTCGAAAATAGATTAAAACGAATAAACGTATTACTCGAGTATTTGTTCTTATTTTGTCGAATATCAGCTGACCCGTAAATAGCGTGAAATAAATGACGTAAAAAAAAATAAAAAAGATAATCTCTTTCCTACTGATCATCGTTCGAACTAACTCCCTAACAGGAAAAATGGATTAATATTTGAACAGTAACGCGACATTCGCGTTCACGTTTCAATCGAAAGAATTCTATTGGAGAAAACTAGGATAGGTGGATGAGTGAGAGTATGTAGGTTGGTGTATGTATAAGAACAATAAGGTAACTTTGAAAAATCCCTCAGCTAGTTATCGATATCAGAAAAGACGATTAGTTTGTACGGAAACAAACACAGGGACAAATTTCGTTTTTAGAGACCTATTCGTATATAATCGATATTTCCGACAGGTCGGATGATACATTGACTTCGACGATTTAGCAACGGCGTGTTGGATCTGATAGGAAACGGCAATATATCATTCCTATTTCAATTACAACATAACATTCGTCATAAACGCTTGTCCTTCTGTTACTATCTCTCTCTCTCTCTCATTCTCTCACACTCTAATTATGTTTTTACTTTGTATTATTATTATTTTATATTATTACTTTATATTATATTTTGTATTATTTGATAAATAAATTAATCTGCAATAATAGTGGAGTTCCATTGCAGTAGAAGATTACTTAAACCTTTTATGGAATTTCTGAATAAAATTTCAAATTAAAATCAATTTAATGTAATATTTATAATATTTTCTTTTATATTCATATATCTTTTATTTTATATTAATATTTTATATTATATTATGTGTTATTTGATAAATAAATTAATCTGCAATAATAGTGGGGTTCCATTGCAGTAAAAGATTACTACTTAAACCTTTTATGGAATTTCTGAATAAATTCAAATATAAACTCAAACTTTAAACTCGCATACATTTTATATTATTTTCTTTTCTTTCATATATATATGTTTTATTTTACATATATTATTATTATTTTATATTATATCATGTATTATTTGATAAATAAACCAACCTGCAGTAAGAATAAGTTTTATTGCAACAGAAGACTACTAAACCCTTCTATGAAATTCTTTAACAAACTCATACACAAACTAATGGATCTAAACGAGACTTGACATCATTCTTTTACAAAATTACTTAATAGTAAATAATAAAGCTTCCAAAATATAATCTTTATAAGTCAGAAAATATATTATCTAATAGGAAGAAAGTACCCTAAAACATTAGATTGATTAAATGATCTAACAATAAGATGATATCTCGCGTGTACATAGCTAATTTGGCCAACCTAATATCTTGATTTTTTTATTACTTTCTTTTTTATTTTATTATCTTCCCATACTGATCGATTGTGTATCTTTTTTTGTTACAGGGACTACTACTACGACAGGTGAGTGTGCTCGTCGATTATCCTTGAAAGGAACTACGCGTGACTCGGTACAGTATAAACAAATGAATTACCTTTTGTTTTTTATCATAACCCTCTTACTAACCCTCTTACGTAATTTATGCTTCTATTATCTTCATTAAATATCCTTAAAAACAAAAAAATGAATAAATAATAAAATAAAATATAAAAAGAAAGGGAAAAAAAGGATCATTTGAAATAATTATGATAATTATGAACTGGGTATAATATAAAAGAAAATTATTTGATCATCCTAAGAAATATTTTTTCTTAAAACGTTACTTGATTTTCTTTCAAAGACATTCCACTCTCCCTCACCCCATCTCCTCATTCTCGTCACCGTTTCTCATTCTCATTAATTGCTATTCAAACTCTTAAAAGACAACGTGCTCATTCACGAACGACGCGTTCCTGATTAAAAAGTATTGTCTCTTTGAAAAAGCAACTATTCAGATAGACACCACCATCTCACCCTCTCCTATCCCCCTCTTCCATCATACTCGGGGTAAAAGGGGTGAAATGGATTTGAATATAAACATCTGACCCACCTACCGAGTTTGTTCTATGACTTTTGAAAGGGCAACGAGAATCCCGTATTTACGTGACCATAGGATAATAATTATTAACTCTGACTAACTCGAGTATGTGAGTTTCTGTTTCTTCTTCCTATCACGAAATAGGAAACGTTTCTACCTCTCTCTCTCTCTCTCTCTCTCTCTCTCTCTCTCTCTCTTTATTATTTTTTTTTCTTTATTTGTTGGCGCATATGCCGTACAGAATTTTAAAATAAATTAACACGCATGTGCACCGGCCCGAGAACCCGAGGAAATAGGATAGAAAATAAAGAGAGAGAGAGAGAGAGAGAGAAAAGTGGCGAATCGCACACCATAACACACACACACATACATACACACACATACACTCGAGACTTTCTTTTGCTTTAATTGTCACAATTCAGAGACGGTTCGTGACCGGCCTAGAAAACGCATTCGGATATATTCCGTAGAAAAGAGAGTGAACATGGTAGGTGCATAGGTGGGGTAGCGGACCCCCACTTTGTTTTTTTTTTCGTACCAAATAAAAATCATAAACTCGTAGAAAACCGTTGGGGTCGTGGCACAAGAAACGAATGAACGAATGAACGAATGAACAAACGAACGACGACGAGAAACCTGGT
Organism: Mischocyttarus mexicanus; assembly: GCA_023678845.1. Classification (NCBI taxonomy): domain Eukaryota; kingdom Metazoa; phylum Arthropoda; class Insecta; order Hymenoptera; family Vespidae; genus Mischocyttarus; species Mischocyttarus mexicanus. The sequence continues at coordinate 706,490 of JACGTP010000055.1, read as the reverse complement.
TTTACTGAGGAAAAACTCGTTGAATTAAAACAACGAAATATTACCTCTCTACCCAACGCAGGTGGGCTTTTCTTTCTTTTGAACAAAAATAGCTCAACGATAAAATGTCTGACGTATTACTTACACTCCTTCCATTCTATTTCCCCTCCATTTTTCAACTATTTTTTGAATTAATTTTATGATGTTAATTCTTTTCGGTGTGGTGTCACTTTTAGGTGTACATCGACGAATCAACAACGAGTACTCGTGTTTTGTTATCGAATAAAATAATACTAAATAATTAGTTATCGTTGGAATATAAATTAAAAGGATTCTGAATCCTTCCCTCTGAAGGATGGTCGAGCTTAAAAACATAACCTCATTCGGAGTTTTATAAATGCGTGTTATGTAATAATCGCATAACTTTTATGATTTTGTTTAACAAAATAAATTATTTATTATTGTATAATTAATATAATTAAATACTGTTATTATAAAATTATATTATATAATTAATAAAATACAAAATAATACTCGAATAGGGTTTATTTGAAAAGAAAAGTAAAAAGAAATGAACATAATCGCAGACTCGTGTTAATTTAATTGCATCTAAAGATAATAATCGACCTAATGGAAAGTTCTTAATTTCATTCCGGGGAAAAAAGGAGAAAATAAAGATAGAGCTACTCCGAATAGTTTGTTTTATTTTTTTTTATTTTTTGTTAATAGAAAAAATTTCTCTTTCCATCGGAAATGGCAAAAAATATACGCAGAAAGAAAAAACAAAGATGTATCTTCTTTTAAAAAATTAATTATTATTTCTGATAATGAAAAATGATTTACTCGCTAATCAAAAGAATTAAATTAAAACCGTTGTACTCATTATCGTCGAAGTGAAACGCGTTGGAGAAAATTAGGCCGGGCGCATAACGAAATGAATTTTCGGTATCGCCGATTCGCCGAAGCAATGGGAATAATTTTCCATTCGCCGGAACGATGAATAAAATTTTCTACTAACAAATTAATTCCCATTTTCCGGTGGTAAATTAATAGGAGGTGTGTATGTATGTGTGTGTGTGTATGGGTGAGTGAGTGAATGGGTGGGAGTCAGAGGTAAGAGGGAAAGGAAGAAGCGTAGTCGGTCGATAAACGAACGCGCCTGATCGTATCTTTTCCATTGTTTTATCTTCTTTTTTATTTTTTTTTCGTCGAGGTCACATCGCGATGCGTACGAAACCGAAAGAAATGGCAAATCGCATGAGAAAATTCATAATCAACGGGGAAGTGAACCTCCACAATGGGGATATTATTTTCAATATTTTCATCGATATCAACTTTTATGTGTGTGTGTGTGTGTGTGTTTCATTTAGTAGCTTTTACCTTTTATACGATACATAAACTGTATCACATATACATGTATAAAATTAATAATATATTCGTATGAGTGTACACAGACCTGGATCCAATTTGCTAAAAGAACCAGCTAAAAAATTACGTAAATTTGATATAACGGATATACGATTTAACGCGGTGTATTAATATTGGATAAAAAAACATAACAAACAAAGAAAAGGAAATGATTACTTTGGAATGTCAAGAAAGATTTCAATCGTAACGAGGAATTCTATATTTGGCGCAAGATTGTGTTACCAATCAAACGTCACTCTTTAGTTACTATTATCCTAAGTCAATCGATGTTTAATTTGACGCGCGAGTGACGGCCGTCTCCTCCATCTATGCAGAGTTGGTCGATTGGGATTAAGCATATCGACTCTCTGAAACCCCTCGTTAAGTGAGAGACCCGGGGTCAGGACGATGTTACGTTAAGCCGGATACAAGTCACACGACTATGTCTTGACTCTTAGGGAGTGGGGGTACAGAAGAGAGAGAACGAATGTCCATAATTAATCGTACACCCTATACCTGTTGTGTTAACCTTTTGCACTCCGCGCCATCTGGGGACGTTGGTTGCCAACTACTCGGCGACAATTTGTTCCGAAAATCAGGTTACTTACGAACACTCTGATTGTATATTTTACAGTGTATATAGTTTTATTATCAAGTAAAATAATTTTATAATGATTTTTAGGATTGATATGAATTAATAAGACACCTTGAACACCATATTTCTGCATGCGACAAATTAAACATTTCATTTCTTATAATTGTGTACGGTATGATACATTTTTAGGCTGTACTATTTGCGTCTGACCAATCTCGGGCATTAAAGTACAGCAAATTACAAATTAATGCTTATTTCTATAAAAAAAAAAACCACTATTTTCTCTTTCTTAAACCTGACATCAATTCAACGATGCATATAATTTTTCCGATCGAGTACTACACTGTTTTAGAATATCATTTTCCTAAAAATCCTATTATAACTATCGGGTTTGAGATAAAACGAAAATTAAAAGATATAACCGAAGAAGGTTTCTAACTAATTACAATTAATGGATTGATACTAAAATAGATTTCAGCCAAAGAGTATACTCTCCGTTTAATCAAAAAAAAAAGAACCTTTGCATAAGCTCTTAAAGTAGAGGGAAGGGGTATTAGATTATAATAACACTCACAAAGTAGGTATATTTGATTAAAATCAATTCGATTGCGACTGGTATCAGTTTAAAAGCAAAAATAAAAGGACAATAATAAAATGTTGTTGAAAGTAGGTTATACATCGAATATAACCCCACCACCACCACTATAACCCCTCCTCCACACACACACACACATAGACATATTTAACTATTCTACTATCTCTTAGCAAAGGGAACAATAAATACACATACCTGTACTGGCATTAGACCTCTTATCTACCATTAATAATTCTTTCGATAATACAACCGAGGAAACGAGAACTATATCTAGTTGCACGATCGTTACCACCACTACTGTGTAACACGACAGAGACCCGACGCATTAATTTCTTGTGGATGCTGTTCGGCAAGAAACCCCTCCACCTCCACCTCCTCCTTTTCCCCTTTAAACCCCTTCTACTCTTCTTTCACTTTCTTTGTGTTTGTATCTATGTATTAAGAAAAGAAAAAACCTTCTGGTATTGGTAAATGGTACGTGTTAAGCGTCAGAAAACGAGCCTGGAGTACGTTCCTGAAATTCTAACAGATAAATAAAAGTTGTATGGAAAAATAATATAACGATAGTTGGGAAAATTTTCTTTCTAACCTAAAAAAGAATCTTCAGGTACCTACAAATGGTAATCGATTCTGTTTATTATTCTTAAGATTGATTTAACAAATCTTATGGGTGAAGGGGACTGGGGAAAGGAGAATAGGGGAAGGGTGTTCGTAATTTAGCAGGCGCGTGTCATTTGTATGGTTTTTGCGTTAGTGAACGAATAAAAATATATTTAATGGTTATATCGTTGGACCTTGAATGAAGAAAGAACAGTGAAAAGACGAACAAAGGTTTACCAAGGATGATAAGAAATAGAGAAAGAGTATAATAAAGATTTTCTGAGAGAACGAGGGAAAACTTTCTCAAGCTTTATAAGCGTCCTAGAGGTCTTCGGTTAAAAGTGTGCAAGTATTTTACGTTATACCTAATACACAGCAGGAATATTTCCTCGTCATCTCATTTCCTTTCACGAGAAAACTTTGCACGATTTGGATCAGTATGACACACGGATACTCTAGTAGTACTTGCTTCTTCTTTCCTTATTTTTTTACCACATTTTTTGTCCATATCTTTCGTAAAAAAAAAAACAAAGAGAACGTGTTCAATTTATCTAACCAAAAGGAACACATTTAATCATGAAATTTTTATTCTATAATATATTCTATTTTACTTCAAATATAAAAATAAGTAATGACAATAATGTTTACATAATAAGTGTGAAAAATGTGACTTCCAATGTAAAACTGCTTCTGGTCACGATTCATGAGAAACAACTTTCAATCGAAAGTATTGGGAGTATAAATTAGTTCGGTCCATTTTCAAAAGATGGTTCAGGCTGTTATAAATGTGTCATAGCGACAGCTGATTCCGGTGGTTTCAGAGAGGTTAGATACCTGTCAATAATATTCAGTACATATCGTTTTGAGTTACACATAAAATCCCTGTTTTTTACTACGTTGAATATGTCAACTTTTGTGTTAACTAAACACAATCCAAGTCAAACGCAGGAAGAGCTTGCAGAATCATTAGGAGTTACGCAAGCAACAGTTTTTGTACGATTGAAATCCATGGGAATGTTTCTCAAGCAAAAATAATTAATTCTTCGCGTACAAAAAATTAGACCGAATTAATTAATACTCCCAATAATACAACACAATTGTCGTTCAATTCATAAAGCAAAGGATTAAAATACGTTAAATGTTACGTTGATTGTATAATTAATGCCACACAAACGAACGTGGGTTTATTGATAGAGTAAATTTACAAAGAAAATGTAAGATAAGAGTTACTCAAAGATCCTTTGTTAGAATAGCTGATGTTACATTAAGATCACTTTTCTTTGAGTTACAATTGCAAGATACTTGCAATTTGTTAGGTTAGGTTATTCAAAGTACTCTTGTTCAGTATAATTATTAGAATGCAACTGATTGCTATGATTGTTAATACTGCAACTGATCTCCAAAAGGGTATATTCTACCTCGATTACAACTTTAATCCCTTTTCCAAGGGTAACGAAGGGTTGAGTTAGGGATCTTTTAGACAAATTGGTAACTGACAAATCCAACCCCATATTTCATCGATCGTTTTAGTTAAAGTAGAATTAGATGGAATTGTTAACGCTTTTATTACTGATACCGACTATAATCGGCATCAACGCGAGACGATCTGTTTGTACAAACGCCGGTTTTAGTCGTCATCCATATGAGAATAAAAAAATTAACAATGCCTGTAGAGTATCTTTTGATTCAATTTTTTTCCAATAAAATCTATTCTGTTTTTTTTTCTATTTTTCTATTTTTTTCTAATCGATAGTGGAGTGCAAAAACTAAAAATGACCGACGTGCAGTAATCACATTTTTCGGCACGGTGTCTCCCGTTCAGTTGTATTACTCTAACGAAACAAAAATTGCCACAAGAAAATGATTAAATAATTATTGAACACAAAGTTTCTCACAATCTGTATAATCACCAAAACCCTTTATGAAGAGTTTAAAATGTTATGCTTAAGATGTATTCCAATACTAATCAAATCCTACAAATCTTGTCTTTAATTTACGCTCTTGAAAATTCTCAGAAGCATTTTATAGTTTCAATACAATAATTTAAGTATCTGATAATCCCTAATCAATGTCTCCAATGCAAAATATCTCAACGAACTGACAATTGAGGACCTTGCATCATATGTTTACCAATTAAAAATAAGTTTTTGAACCAATTTAAATAAATTGGTTTCATTTTCATGATCAAACGGTAAAAGGCTTTTAATATTTTTCGAATGATGAAATCACACACACACACACAAACATACACAGACAGACACATACACATATCGTTATATACCTCTTGTTCTGTTTTACGTTTTGACGTAACAGTTGCGTTATTAACTCCAACGAGAATCAGGTTGCGACTAGCAGTCCGGTAAAGAGGAGGAGGAAGAGAGGGAGAAGCACAGAAAAGGGGCGGCTAGGTTTTGGAGCTTTGTACGCAGCAATTTTGTGATGGCGAGAGGAGCCTGAACGAACGCGGGTAACAGCATAGAGAAAGAGAGAGAGTAAGAGAGAGTGAGAGAGAAAGATGGGTAGTTACGTTCGTCGAAATTAAAGGGTTGCCACCGTAACGTAATTCCAAGCAGCCTGAAACTGGCTGTTAAACCAATGCAAATTAGTGCAAGACAATCCAGTAAGGGTAGACAGAGATAGATAGATAAAGAAGGAAGAAGAAGAAGAAGAAGAAGAAGAAGAAGAAGAAGAAGAAGTTAGTCCCTTCTAATTACGTATCGAAGAAGAGGGGTGAGAACAGAAGTGCTTAAACGAAAAGTCTCCGAACAGATCAGCTACTACCACCACGTTAATAATTCTTCTCATTTCTTGTAAGGAAAAAAATAATTAAACAAATAATTCTGCTTTTTTGTTGGTCCTATTTTTTAATCTAATTATAGTACCTTTTTTCTCGACACCGATTGTTCTACAAGGGGTGTAACTCGTGATAAGAAATTTTGATGATGGAAAAGAATAAACAGGAGTCTTATTAGTGGTTCAGTTGTTCTCAATATTTTCTTATTTTAGTTACATGAAATTCTTTGATACTTTCAAACTAATTAGATGTGTGTTATTGTTGTTGTTAATGACTGATCTTTTTGTTTATTATGGTTCAAGCAATCATTAAGTTAGGATTTCAAATTACATGGAGAAAAATTATTGTAAAAACCATATATAATAAATATTCATACTCCTTGTGTTAATAAACACCTCGTCGTAATTAACTGGGTGGACGTATTAATTGGGTCATTGCTATTTACGAGTGTTTATCGAATAAAACAAAATAACAGTTACGAAATAAAAATAAAAACGATTTTGACATGATCTTTTGGCAGAAAGATACATAAATTGTTTTTACATCCGTAAACGCGAAATTCGCGTTATCGAATTTGTTTGGACCATTTTTTTTTTATATTTTTACTTTATTCGTTTTCCTCTCTTCCTCTCTCTTTTTTTATTATTATTATTTTTTCTCTATGAAAAATTCATCCCCGGTAATTAATATAAATTTGTACTCGATACTGATTCAACGAACTGAACGAAAAATTCAATTGATCCGATAGACCGAACGATTTATTTGATCATCTAAGCCAGTGATGCGCGTACTATGGCTTGCAACGCGCACATACTCCCCTCTTCCTATCTTTTCCAACCCCACCTGAGGGATTGCAAAATTTTACTTCTAAATTATATTACAGTAACGTTCAAAAGTGTGATAGATTTGTTGTAATATCTAATTTTACTAACCTAAAAAAAATCGGAGTCAGTCACGAGGACTGGTGACAGAAGTACAAACTTCAAACTGTATTTTAAATTTTTAAATTCATTGTAATATTAATAAATTACAATTAAATACGCTAACACATCTGAATGTATGTGTGTGTGTATGCACACGTATTAAAATGTTGTTGACGTGAACCCAAAAGATTTTCTTTTACCAAGAATCGTCTAACGCGTTTAAAGAAGTCTTCACTTGAAAAATATAAATCATAAGCTTATTCTTATTATCCCATACAACCCCCATACGTATGTTAAAGATATACTCCAAATTAGAACCAAGAATGGTTAAAACGTAATAAATGGTCGATAAAAAGAGGGGGGAACCATTTTAGATGAAGTTAATGTTCTTGAAAGAAAGAGAACTTTTGCGATGTGATCACCATGATAAGAAGGTTACAAGACGAAGACAGAATGAGTGGTCCTGCCAATGCAATAAAATAACACGTAAACTGGCTTTTAAAGGGCATGTTGGGGACGATCACTTCGTACGATCGTAAAATGTCCAAATGGTCATTCGAAGTACTATTCGTGTGGAATATCATGACGATCGTTAGACGTCATCAGTATCCCATATATCATGAGAGAATGCGGGATGGTATCGCGAATCTGAACATCCCTGTTATCTCGAGTACCATTTTTAACAAATACGATAATAGAAATAAAATAATCCTACGTTTATTATTTTTTATTCTAGATTTTTATCAATTGAACGTGGTAATTTAATTTCTTACGTTAACATTTTTTACAAAAAAAAAAGTAATTAAATTTTAATACCACTTGGGCACGTATTTGGGAAAAATAATTGTCATTACGAATCATGAATTGAAAAATCACATCTACCAATCGTGTCAAATTTATATTCGATTTTGTAGTATCGAGTTCGTATGAGCAGAAATGTCGTGCATGAGATTATCAGATAGATTGATAAGCTTTATAATTCAGAAAAAAAGAAATTAATTAAACATTCTGGGTGTGTTTGACAAAAATAATTATCATTAAAGATCGTACATTTAAAAATCATCAACGATCCATGTCAAATTTATATTCAATTTTAAAATATCGAGTTCATACGAACAGAAACTTCGTGCATTCGATTATCAGATACTCCTTAAGGTTTATAATTCGTTAAGATATTAATTAATTAAACACTTTGCACATGTTTGACAAAAATAATTACCATTAAAGATCGTACATTTAAAAATCATCAACGATCCATGTCAAATTTATATTCAATTTTAAAATATCGAGTTCATACGAGCAGAAACTTCGTGCATTCAATTATCAGATACTCGATAAGGTTTCTAATTCGTCGTTTCTGATTGACAGATATGGGTCGTATTTTTTAATATACACATATTAAATTATGTTCTTTTTAATGTCACGGCAAACGTAATCCAATTTTAATCAAATCATGTATCCTCAGTTGTCTTCTCATCAAATCGTAAACTAAATCAATTCTTTTGTTTTCTCTGTTGTTTTTTGTTCGATAAACTTAAAAACAATAATTTTTGTTCTTTTACTCAATCTTGGCGTACGAGTAATAATAGTTGAAAGGAAGAAAAGAATAGAAAAAGAAGAAAAAGAATAAAAGATAGAAGATCGGCGTTGAAATAAAATCACGTGGCATCGGTCAGAAGGACAAAAAGCAATAATTTCGTGGAAAATAACGTCCAGTCTAGGACCCCAACTGACAGAAAGTTTATTTATGATAGTGGACGAGTTCTTTTCACTCTCTCTCTCTTTCTCTTTTCTTTCCATTTTCTTTTTCTTTGTTTTGCCTGGAGCAACAAGCCAACCAAGTCGTAATAATTGCGACGACGGTGAAATGTAGGAAGGAAGAGTCACATATCCAACCATTATATTCTTTCCTAAATGAAAGGTAAAAATAAAATAAAATAAACGCGAGCTTGGAATAACCCTCCTTGATCCTAAAACTTCGTTCAATATTTCATCTTACGAAAAATCCAAAGTTTAAAATGGTAGACAGTTAGTTGGTGGATACTTTTTACTAAATATTTCTCATCCATTAAAATTAAAAATAAAACATCCGAGTATATTAATATTAACGTTGTCTTATTAAACGTGTACTATGTAAAGGACAGAATAAATTCATTTTAAATCTTTTAACAAAAATATTCTTAACCTAACCTAAAATCTCGATCGGTATGTGGGAATTGAGGTTAAGATTTTTTTAAATGTTAATTAAATTTATGGTTTATTACATGAACCGTCGGTTACATGAACTGTCAACAACGAATAGGAACACCAAAAACGAGAAAACTCATGAACGATCATTTAAACTGTCACCGCATCGTCGACCTTCAGTTTTTCTCATAAATTTATCTCACGTCACCGGTTGTTATTTCTGATCTGCCCGAAACAAAGGCGCAACCAACCCAATCACAAAATTTTACTCGTGGCCGGTTAACAACGTTTCAGAATAACGAACGCTAGTTTACTTCGTAACTGATCAACAATGTGTTAAAACAAAACACGATGAACGTCAAGGAAGATTTAATTTATTTTACTTTCTGTCACCAATTTTCCAACAAATAAAAAGGGAATAAAAGATGCTTAAATACAAAACGATTTTTATCGATGAACTCATCAAATAAATAGCAAGAAAAGAAGATATGGGAATAAAACAATTGGTCGTAATAAAGAATGAACTATCAGAAGAAGAAGAAGGAGGAGAAGGGGTGGAATGGGATGGAAAGGCGAGGACAACGTTTACGAGCAGACAGAACAAGAGAGAGATGAAGTGCATGCATGCATATGTATTCAGGGATTGGACAGACGTTATAACGTCGAACGAGCCAAACTCGTATTCAGAGGATGAATTCTAGTTTAACGGGTGTCCCACTAATACCGAAATTTCATTAAAATCCATTCAGACGTAGCAGCTGTTATACCGTGTCCGGAGTCTTTCGATATACATTGAAATAGACAAAGATAGAGAATGAGAATGAGAATGGTGGCTGGGGAAAGGGGTCAAGGGGGAACGATAAAGATAGGAATAAAAAGCCATAAGAGAGAAAGAGAAAGAGATGGTGTAATAGGCTTACACCAAGATCTTTTTCTACAAAGGAACGCTCGAACAACGTTATCTCAGAAAAATGTTGCAATTTCTCGCCGTTGTAGGAAGAGGAGGAGGAGGAAAAGGATGAGGGAGGATCCTCGGGTTTAAGTATTACTCTTGGGAACTACATAAATTATGGGGATTCTAAAAATGGGAAAAACGTCGGGTTTGTTCGTTGCTACAACACAGAAAGAAGAGAGAGAAAGAAAGAGAGAGAGAGAGATTCCCAGACAGGAAATCTTAATTATTCCATCTAAATCGAATATACCTCAGAGTGACATTTCGTTGCGTTCTTCAGATTATTTCACCATAATACCACCACAGGTTGCTTGGTTAAAAACCAAACGACGTTCTTCTTGAGATTTTCTTTTTATAACCTTACTCTAACAAATCTGATAATATTCTTTGTTTTACTCATTTATTTATTCTTTTCTTTTTCTTCTTTCTCTTTCTCTTTCAACATTTACCAAACTTTATTTAAAATCATCAATTTGCAAAAGAATCGAGAAGAGAAAAATGTATAGAATGAGATAAAGAAAGAAAATGGTGGACGCAGGTGTACGCAGGAACAAGAAATGCGTTCCTGGAAAACTCTTCTATCCAGGAAATATACCTTTGTTTTATATTATATATTATTATTATTATTATAACCTTCTTGTTGGAATTTTACTTGCGATTTTGTCCCCAATAATAATAATAATAATAAAAATAATAATAATAATAATATTCGTTTATATATACGGTCGATTTTCTGGAATACTTCTTTGATTATTTGCTTACAATTAATAATCGTTGATAAATTGTGAAAAAACAAGAAAGCTAATAAAATTAAATCGATATTATAGTTCTTGTAATTTAACGATAAAACGATAATGCATATCATCGAAAGAAAATATTTAAAAAAAGAAGAAATAAAGTAGGAAAAATTCGTAGGTAACGAAATATTTTCGATAATAGAAAAACTCCTATCTCATCCCTCTACCCCCATTTATTTTCTTTTTCTTCATATTTATCCTGGTCGTATGTACGAATAATCAATATTATTCGTTGGAAAGAAAATTTCTATGGGATACGAATTAATTGTGTATAAATAAAATAAAATAAAAAAGAGCAAAGAAATATTTAATATAAACTGGAGAAAAATATCGTTCAAAGTAGTACTGATAAAAATAGAACACATGCGGAACTGAGGGTGGAAAGAAGGGGATGAATATCTTTTTACGAGTTTAACCAATACGATCTGCATTATCGAAATAAACTGGAAGAAAAATTAAATGCTTAAATCCTAAAGAAATTTAATATTTAGGAAGTAGGAGAGTTTAGAAAAGAAATCTTTTTTGTTGTCAAAAATAAAAAATAAAATTAATTAATCTCACTTATGGAAGTGAGATATCTCGAAAAGGGTTGAGTATTGGAGGGTAGTTGTAATGGCAAAATTGTTTCACTCAAAAGAACTTTAACTATTCTTTACTTTATCTTGACGCAACCCATACTTAACCTTAACCGAACCATGACTAAGTAATACCAAAATCTACTAAGAACTTTTGGCTATCTGCCCATAACTTTGCTTTGAATCTAGCTTAAGTTTTCGCTGAGAAAACGCGGACGCAGCCTTTTGAGATTTTTCACTGGAAAGAACTTTAACTGTTTTTTACTGTATCTTGACGCAACCCATACTTAACCTAGACTAAACCATGACTAAGTTAAATCAAAATCTTCTCTGAACTTTGAGCTATCTGCCTATACTTTTGTTTTTAATCTAGCTCAAGTTTTCGCTGAGAAAACGCTGACACAACTTTTTGGAATTTTTTACTCAAAAGAACGTTAACTATTCTTTACTTTATCTTGACGCAACCATACTTAACCTTGACTAAACCATGACTAAGTTATATCAAAATCATCTCTGAACCTTGAGCTATCTGCCCATACATTTGTTTTTAATCTAGCTCAAGTTTTCGCTGAAAAGCTCTGACGCAACCTTCTGAAATTTTTTCCTGAAAAGAACGCTAACTATTCTGTACTTTATCTTGACGTTTACTTGTACTACAAGACCCTATATATGGTCAGACAAGTAAATAATAAATTAAAATCCTTTTAAACAAAAGAAAATAAGAATCTTTTCGCTCTTTCCTGTAGCGTTTAATGGAGTACAGTCTTTGATAAAAACAAATTCGACTGATCAAAAGTAAGAGAAATGAATAAGTAATACATTTTTTATTGTGTTATTTATTTTTATTATTTATTATATTACTTGCTTAATATAAATAATTGTTATTTTTTAATTTACTTATATTATATATATTATATACATTTATATTATAATTTTATATTATATTTATTATATATATTATATTTATATTATATATATATATATATATAGGTGTATATAAAGAGGGTAAAAGAAAATCGTTACGTTGTGTTCAAAAAGTTCTAACAACGACTCATTGGTCTCAAGAAATATCTAAAAGAAGACGTCCTGGACAGGGCACGTTGCCGATCTAAGAAATGAAACAAGACTTGGTACTCCTGTTAACCGATAAGAATGTAGTAGTAACCTCTTAGAAAGAATATATATGTGTACATACACATATACAGTAAGAGTAGAAAAATAAAAGGGACGAGAAGAAAAGCTCAATGTTCCTTACGGGGGTGGATAGGAAAGAAGTAAGGAAGGAAGTCAAAGAAGTATGGTGGTTTCTATGGGATGAGGTGATTTGTGGAAAACAAATAATTGTCACTGGTGCCAATCACAGTACTCGTTGGACCGGACCAACCTGTGTCTCGACGTTGGCTCCTTGATGAAAATCTGTCGATTTATTCTCCTTCATCCTTCTTTCCTTCCTTCCTTGTTTCCTTCCTTCACTTCCACCTCATCCAAGTTCTTTTCTTCGTCCCATAAAACATTCGGCTATTTTTTTCTCCCACTCCCTTACCTTTCACCACCTCTCGTCTTTCAAACGAGCCTTCTTTTCTTTTTCCTGCAACTAAAATAAAGCAAAAAAAAACAAAAACATTAGACGTTAACTCGAGATTTAAGGTACACCCGGCCTTGTTGACACTTTGATCGATTCTTACTTTGAAAAAAGAAACAATAGCGGTCTAAAAGAGGGTTAGTATTTTCTTTTGTAGAAATTCATTAAAAGGGGGGTTGAAAAAATCGTATATTCTTTTTTCTATGCATTAATTGATTCCTAAACATTTTTTTACACTTTACTGAAATGTTAATAATTAAATCATCAAAAGTTCAAAGAGTTCTATCATTTTATTATTGTCAAAAAAAATTCTAAAAAATGCTTAAACAACCACACGAAATGACTCACCCCCATCCAACCACCCATCAACCCTAACCATTTCTATCGATGACCAAATGAAACAACCTGACAAATGATAAACGTTTTTAAAAGGATACTCTTCCAACGACGAAAGGACCCTAAAACTTTCACCGATAATTGGACGTGGCCTTGCTTATCCAACCGAAAAAAGAAGAAGAAAAAACTAAAATCAATTTGAAGGAAAAAGAGAAAGATAGAAAAATAATAATAAAAAAAGAAACGAAAATCGTCGAGACAGGAAGTGGCCTCCGGTGAAGATGACGTCTTTTTCTCTCTCACTCTTTGGTTCCACCCACTACCCCTATTCCTTGTGCTTAACACCCATCTTTCCTTCTACCAACCCCCTTGCGTTTGGAATCGTGCTCTATTATTCGAAAGTTTCTAAACGAAACAACCAAGAAGAAGAAGAAGAAGAAGAAACTCTTCAGCTACGACTACTGAACTCACCCGCCGCCACTCTTTTTCCACCCCCGTTCCCTCCCCACCCCCAAAGTCGTTGTGGAAAACTTTTAACAACGCTAGGAAGTCACGAATTCGTTGATATCACCAACGATGGTCCATCCTCTCTTTCTAAAAACAGGGGTAGCAGGGGATCACAGGTGGGTGTTTAGTTAGGGGTGAGAAAAGGGCTAAAAGATAGACGGATAGAAGATTGGTAAGATGAGGTTAGGGAAAGGGTGATGGAAAAAAAAAAAACTTCATCTCTTTCACCTTGTTTCATAAAAGAGAGAGAAAACCTAAACGTGGGAATGGAACGTAAAAGAAGACAAGGAACTTTTTATTTCAAGGGGTGGCCTTCTGAGGGCAAAAAGCAACGGGACAGACAGAGGAAGTACATGCTCGGATAAATACAAGGGCTTGCGGATTTCTCCCTTTTTTCTACTTTCTACACCGTGTCTATCTTTTTTCTTCAAACTGTTCATTTTATTTCCCCTCCGTTCATCCACCCCTTCTTTACCCTTCCATCTTCCCTCAGTTCCTGCACCATCCTTCTCCAATTCCTTTCTTCTATTCGTCGTATTTGGAACAACACTTTGCCAATGCCAGATCGATTTTATCGAAAAGTCTAAACACGCACGATTAAATTCACTCTATGTCGAGGTAATAACACCATGTGTGTGTATGTGTATGTGGGTTTTCCCATGAGTAGATGGATGCTCTGTTTGTATGTTCTTCTTTCCACCCCCACCACACACACCCCGCACCATGCACCACCGTTATTCTTTCCTAGAGTCGCCTGTCCCTTTCTCTTTCTCTCTCTCTGCTTATGAACCTATCGAACCTTCTTCTTTCCTTTTCTATATGCGTTTGTCTTCTTCTTCTCTCTCTCTTTCTCTCACACACACATACACTTATGTTCTCTGTTTCTCTGTCAACTGGAAAATCGATAAAGAACGGAGAATGTTTTCTGGCAGAAAATGTTTTCTGGTAGAGAATCTGGACACGTAGGAAAGAAATTCGTCGTCACTTGGTTACGTGCCGATACGTAAAAAGAAGAAGGTTTCTTGCCCCAGACCCAGTCCCAGACCCAGACCCAGAATGATTTCAACTGACGGATCAAAAGATGTTCGATGATTTACATTATTTTCGGTTTTATAATCGATATACTTTTCTTTCTTCGGTTTTCTTAAACATAACCTCTAATTAAAAGATATTGTGAAATAATTTATGATCTCATTGAACAATAGAAAAATTTTTATTTTAACTTTGTTAAAATATTTCACATTTCACATTTTTGGTCTAATTTTTAGCAATTTTTGATCCACCAATCAGTTCTTACCTTAAACAGTTTTGTTTTAGTTCAAAATCATTCTAAACACCTAACACGTTGATTTTTCTTTCCCTTTTATTGTTTAAGTGTCTTTTAATGAATCATTTATCTTTTGAGAAATATTCAAACAGGCATGTTTAATAATTCCAGAGACAAGTTAATGTTAAAACAAGTATTTCACTTGAAATATTTCTGTATACTCGTATGTATACACACATATAGTTTACGTGTATTATCAAAAACACGATATGCACAAACTGAGAAAATGAATTTGTCGAAATTGTTATAATTGTAACATTCGTAACATGTTAATCATACTTTTAAACCTAGAAATGTTTTTCCATTGAAAAATAAAAATACCATTTGCCATTCGAGTGATATCTAATTACGAGTGTTATATATGTGTGTTACATTGAAATACCTGTGTATATAACATGTGCATCATATACGACGAATCACTTTGAAGCAGTAGATGCTTTTATTCACGAGTGCAAAATAACAACGGACACGTTAACGGGCTACGTTTCCTCATCCCCCAACCACCACCTCTTCTCTTGTCGAATTTAATGTCAAGTTCATAAATTCGTATCGCGTTTCGTCGTGCGGACTAATTGGGTCGCATCGTAGCAAATTTTCGTGAGTGCTAATTAATCGTTTTGTATCCTCCCTCTACGTTTCAAACATTTTCTAAAGAAAAACCATTATGAATAGAATTAAAAACAGAAAAATAAAAATGAGAAAAAATAATATAAAGTAAAGTAAAATAAAAATATTAAATATTACGAGAAAGTTATAAACGTGGGAATATCGACGATAATAAAATTTATTCGAGAGATTATTTTTCTGAAATTCGAATAAGCATTCGTTTTTTGTTTCGTATTGGAAACGACCACGTTGGTGTGGCTTTAAAAACATGGTGGAAAGTTGGTTACAGTTGTAAAAATAGTAATATATAAAATAATATATTAATAATATATTTAATAATATATTAAATGAAACAATAATATAATATAAACAAGAAATAATATAATATTAGGTTGGTGGAAGAAAACTGTCGTAATTTTGGGTACAATTCAATGGAAGAATCCGACATTTCATTTCCACCAACCCCAAATGATAATTAATGATTAAAAATACGAAGAAAAAGAAAAATATTTATAAAAAAGGTTAAGTTGATTGCCAGTTATTGCGAATTAAACACTTAAATTTAATATTCATAAAATAATACGCGTTGGGATCATTGAACCTAAAACCGAACGGTGATACGTAAAATCAAATCCATATTTCTAATAATCTGTAATTAATTTATCACTATATCGCCTCATTGTTATTCTACCGTCGTTTATTGCATGGATAATGCATGTTTTACTCGATAACGTAAATTTGTCAATGTCTCTCCTCTTTCCGGATCGTTCGTGCACCGAATAAATTCCAAATTCATTTCGTAGTTGTTGAATTAAAAAAAGAAATTTTTTTCTTTTTTTTCTTTTGGGGGGATAAATGTTAATAACGGTCAAGCATTAATATGAAAATATCAATTACTAAAAAATAAAAATAATAAAATTTACAATACATGGTAAACAATAATAACCCCGATTACGTTCTCGAATTTCAAATGATCCACATAGAATAATATTCGTGGATGTTTAATTAATAATAATCGATCTGTTCCGACAAAATGCTATGTATGAAAAGCAGAACATTTTTTTGATAATTTTAGTTTTCCATAAGTACTGATTATTTTAAAAGTGACCTAATATAAGTGCAATTCGAGATAATAATTTAGATAAATCTACTTATTAATTACCTAAACATTAAGAAATAAAATTAAAAATTTACCATTAGAAAGCGTCAGCTGTTCAAAATATAGGTCACTGTTAAGAAAAGTAAGTCAACGAAAGTTATTCGTGAGAATCATAAACGTGTATCATACAATGCCCAGTTCAAAAAATTGTTCAACGTTACGATTACCTATTAGAATTGTTTTTTATTGAAAATTATTCATGTAATATGTTTTAACACTAACACACCTATCACGTGCTGTCAAATGTTTAAAAAAAGGTTTAAAAATTATGGTCAGCTTACTTTAGATGTACTTTGTCCTTGTATCCAATGCTACCATATCCAAATCCATAATTGCAGGTATCCATATATGTTAAATATCACTTTTCAACACTACACACACTCGATCACATATGCATATCACTTGTATAGGAAAAAAACACGCACACGCGTATACCCTACGCAAAATAATTTAAATATTGTTTTTATATCTTCAAACGTTCGAAGATGACTAACAGCTAATACAAAAAATTACGAATATATTCGAAAGATACCGAACTTACACGAAGGTCAAGTACAAGATTAATTACTAAAATGATGACAGTAGGTTACTGACATCGGCCAAGGAATGATAGTGTAAACAAAGGACCGTATTATTTTAATTAATCCGACCGTTGTATTTTGATTATAAATTGTTAGATTATTTTTTTAATTAATTTTTCGAATTTCTCCAATAACAACGGCGGAAACTTATTTGTACACCCAATATTATTTAAATAATAATTATTATTACTATTTATTAATTAATTAATTTATTTATTTATTTATTAACAATGAAAAGATAATAATTATAAACTTATAAATTTTATTATCATTTTCGGATTTTCTCCAATAACAAATGATAAAACTTTATTTTCAGTTACTACGCGTCTACCGCTTTTCCACCACGTTTGGCACCGCCCCCCTTGAAGAGACCTCGTTTAATGCCACCTGCACGATCCCAACATCCAAAGCAACAGAAACAACAACCAAGCAACAATACCGCCACGGTACCGGACTTGAATCAACTCAAAGTATACAGTGAGTAAAACACACCCTTTACTTCTTCCCCTTCCACCATATCTCTCTCCACTCACCCCACTCGATCTGTTTCTTTTATCTACCCCTTTTTAACCATTCGAGTGTTAACTAAATTTTGTGAATATTTATATCAAAAATATAGAAGTCTGAATAAATAATAAGAATAGTTATTTAACATCGTCCACAGGTCTTAGAAATGATTCTTTTGTTTAACGCTGGTATGGTAACATGGAAATTTTAGATTTAAAAAAATAATTCGAAGATAGGGGTAATATAGATTCCTAAAATTAAAATACGTCATCGAAAAATTTTCGTATTTAATTCTTAGTTAAATAAGCACAATGCTATAGTTAGTTTGTTACCTTTTAACACCCAAGAAATATAATTCAAATGTTATTTCAGTTTTTTCATCAAAGTTTCCTTAAAGAGTTCTACAACTGTTTAAAAATTAGCCAAAAGAAAATAAACAAAATTCAGAAACCATAAATCCTGGTATTGCTTTTGTAAGAAGACTGACGTTCGTCTTCCTCTTCCTTTTTTTCGCTAGCATAAAAGCATAATGAAAAAAAAAAATAGAAAGAAAGAAAAGAAAAAAAAATAATGAAAGGAGTCTCCGGACAGGTACAATTATTTTCTTACTACAAGCAGTCTCCCGTAAAGTGCTGACCAGGATACCGAAAGAGAAAGAGAGAGAAAGAGAGAGAGAGAGAACGCAAACGTAGTCCTTTGATGGCCCCCGAGTCCCTTTTAATGGATGATCGTAGAGAGAAAAAGAACGTCAGCTTCTAAAGCCGTTGATTTAACAGTTTTAGAAGCGTGATCTTTCCACGTAAAAACCTCACTCGCCATTTACCTGCCTTCTTCTTCAACTAAACTGACTCACACTCTCTTTCTCTCCCTCTCTCGCTCTTTCTTTCTTTCTTTCTTCGAATGCACTTAACCAATGATGATTGTCGTTGAAAAATTGTCTTCTAAATTCAACTTGCACAGTCGTAGTTTAACCTGTTTTATTACAAACGCCGACTATAGTCGGCATCCGCGAAGATAACCTGTTGTATACGACTGCCGACTTTAATCGGCATCCAAGTAGACAACCTTGTGTATACGAATGCCGACTATAATCGTCATCTATGATAATATTTATTTGTAGCACGGAAGCTGAGAAAAATGCGTTTAGTTTTGATTGTTCATTCGTATCAGATTAGATGCCTCGTCACTAAAATAAATATAACTCGTGAAATAATCGAAATTTTGAAAAATCCTTTCAAGAGTATATTCTTGAATGTCTAAATTTTGAAAATATGTAAAAGAAATAATCGATTTTTTGGAATTTTTAAACCAGAATACTCCCTTGAAACAAAAAAATTAACATAAGATGCTAATATTAAAAATATCATTGCGTTTTAAAATTGTAATCTATAAAAATAAATGGCAATTGACGTTTATTATTTCGTATATTCACGGTAACTTCACATAGAGTATTTTATACAGGTGTTGTTATATTATTTTACAGGTAATCCAGATATACTTATATGCGGCAACTGCAGGGAAATGTTCACCGATCTTGGGGAGCTGCTAGAACACAAGCGGAACTACTGCAAACTGCGGTTCACATGTAAATGTCACATCTTCAACGGAGCCGCCCCAAGTATGTACTCGAAAGAAAGTTAGAGGCGCGCACTTCCGGTACGTAAACGCGTCTCTGACCCGATCGAGTGCCAACCACCGCCTCTCGCGAGTCGCGAGGTGCACTCTCCTTCTTTTCAAATTCTTCTTCTTCTTATTTTTATTCTTCTTCTTGTTCTTCTTCTTCTTCTTATTCTTCTTTTCCTCCATTTCAATCCTATTATTTCCTCTTTGTTATTATTTTTAACAACAACAACAACAAACACCACAAAATAAATCAAACAGTTTTTTCTCTCGTTCCGAATCCTTCGGTCGTCATTAAAACTTGAACTACCGAAAAAGAAACAAAAAAACGAAGCTACTTTTACCGATACCAGTCAAAATGACTGCTCTTTAAAAACCGTAAAATAAAAAAACAAAATATTTTTTATTTATTAATTTATTATTATTTGAAATTTATTTTAATAAAATTGTAAGACCAGTAATTTTGATTGGTCTGATCGTTTTAGTGTTTAGATAAAAAAAAATAATAATAATTACAGATCTCGATATTTTTATTTAACTTTTTTTTCTCTTTTCGCGTCATTAAAGAAAAAAAAAAAAGAAAAAAAAGTATAGTACGTCTCACGGTTACTTTCAATCATCATCAAACAAAGAAAATTCTTTTAGAAATGAATTCATCTTCTTTATCTGCGTCACAACCACCACTCTCTCCCCCTTTCCCCCTCTTCACCGGGCTCCATTAGAAAAGGAACATAGATAGAAATCTCTTTGAAATGAAACCCAAGGTAAAAATAAGGAAAATTCGAAATATCATCTTTGCTGTCTTATTTTTTTTTTTCTTTTCTTTTTCTTCTTCTAATTTTCCTTCTCTCGACTATTCGTTTATTATTATTATTATTATTATTATTATTACATCAAAAACCCCTCATAAAAAGGAAACTCCGTGTTCGTCTTATTCACAATTTTTTTTTTTTACATTATTTTATTTAATATTTGAAAAAGTCTTATAAAGAAGAATACGGTAATTTACTTTTTCTTCGTTGCATTATAAAGAACAGAAAAGTTAAACAACAATAATAATTAAAAATAAAATAAATCCA
Organism: Mischocyttarus mexicanus; assembly: GCA_023678845.1. Lineage (NCBI taxonomy): Eukaryota > Metazoa > Arthropoda > Insecta > Hymenoptera > Vespidae > Mischocyttarus > Mischocyttarus mexicanus. Next base: position 685,782 of record JACGTP010000055.1, on the reverse strand, counting down.
ACCAAATTGTCGAACCGTTACTCGGATTATTATAAAAAAAAATCTAGTTTCGTTTAACTTCATTTCTATTATGACAAATAATTTCAAATCCCTTTTTTTCCAGTTGCATCAATCATTCGTGTCATTTAAAATAAAAAACAATTTTCTAGGATACGTTAGCGTGGTTCAAAGAATCTTGGAGAAGAAAGATTTTGAACATTTTTCACGATAGTTTTTATTTCTTATCTCTTTGACAATGAAATATCACGAAATGGAATCTTCCTTCTCATTAGATTTCGATAAAACTCGAATTGGGTATAATTACGTGAAATAAAATTTTATTTTCAATCCTTTATCAAACAACATCGTCTCCTAGAATCTTTTTTATATCACAACGATCATAATGCACAATTGTACGTAAATGAAATACCACTTAAAAGGGCAATTGAGATTTTATTTGAAACCTTACATGCATTTGTAGATATTTATTAATTTTTTAAATTTTGCTATAGAACCATAGGAAGAAACTCAACCCTAGATTTCAAACAAAATCTGAGTTTAATTGCCCTTTGTTAGATATTTTCGTAAATATTAACTTTTAACCCTTCCGTTACGAGCGCCGGTTATAGTCGGCATCCACGCGACAATGTTTTTACGAGCGCCGGTTATAGTCGGCATCTACGCGACGATGTGTATTCTGTACGCAAAAGTATATTCTGAACGCGAGACTAATTTCTTTTGATTTTTTTTTTCTAATTTTTGTCTAATCGGTAATAAAATGAAAACACTGAAAAATACCGAAGTGCAATATTCACACTTTTCGGCGTGGTGCTACATTCCGTTGCGTTAAACTGGGCAGAATAAATTACAGTGAAGGGTTGAAAGAACAAAATGTCTAACCTGTATTAGCTCTTTTTAGTTTCAATCAAACATAACCTAAATTTATTTGATAGACATATTTACGTGAAGCGTCGTTTATCCAAGTTAACGTTGAAATTTCCATTTGCCATCGAGATTTAAATAAAATACATAACTGATATGATAAAAAAGAAAGAAATTATGATATAAATTACGGATAACGAAAAACTCGAATATTCATTGGTTATCAATCTTTGAATTAGGTTAATACTAAGGATGAAAAATGGAAATTTGTTATAACCTCCAACACGTTATATTCATACGTAAAACTCATATTTTGGATAATATCTAATAAAATTAATAACCAAAGATCATTTGTTTTGTCCGGGAATAGGAGACTCCACGACAGCTTTGCTCTGTGTTCTCTGCAAGGTGTCCTTCCCCACAGCATGGGAATTGATGGTTCACGCTCAAGCTGCTCATATGATAAACATATACGAACTTGGTACACGACCACAGAGTCCAAGATCAACGCAGAGTCCACCACATAGTCCACCTCATAGTCCGAGTCAACATGCCAAGGAATCCTCATCACCTTCGCCTCCGGACTTTCAAGTAATTTACTTTCTCTCTCTCTCTCTCTCTCTTTCTTTGTTTTTCAATCACAAGAATGGAGAATAAAGTTCAAACAAATATTGAAACCCAAGTTTAACAACCTAAACAATTAACTGCATTTGATTTTTTTCAATAATATCTAACAAAGAGACGTCAATATAATACTAATCTCTAACTCATTCATTAACCAATCATAATCGTTATTTAAATTCAAAGTTTAATCTCTTATTAACGATACTCCCCACTCTGATAACTCGTTCACTTATTTTAAATTAAAATGGCCGTTTGCATATGTCTTCTTGTCTCACGCTATTTGTTTTATTTTCCGTACCCTAAAAGGTTAAAAAGACTCTGTTAAAAAAAGAACAGAAAAAAAAGGAACTTCTAGGAACCGAAAGTAGTTACTAAAGAGTGAAGTGTAAAAACAAGGTAGAATCATCCTGTCTTGTTCTTTGGACTGTAAGAAACCCCATAGCGATTTACGTGATTTAGAAAGAAAAGAAGGAAAAGCTTAAGTAGTCGAGCAGCTGCGGATTTTATCGAGATGGACAAACCCGATGTGAGAAAGTCTCTCTTTCTCTCTCTCTTTCTCTCTCTCACTCATTCCTTCTCTCCCAGTGTGTGTGTGTGTGTGTGTGTTCTTTTCGAGGTGAGAAAAAAGTTAAGTGGAAGTCGCCGTTCATGTGGCTTTGCCTTTAGGCGCATACTTACTTCTATCTCTCTTCAACTTTTATTCCAACCGATAACAGGAATCTAAAGACCTTTCCCCCTACTCTTCCCTCAGATAGTGAGAAAGTAGCTAACAGTTTTTCCTTTCGATCTCAAGTTCGTTGGATGAGGAAGGAGAAGCTAGGAGGGTGCCAAGGTAAAGGCATTTTCTTCTTCACCTCTAGTTTTTCAACTGACTCTCTTTCCCCTCTTCTCTTTTTCAACCAGCAGACTACTTAAACCTACCCTAAACGAAGGTTCGTTAATCTGGAAAGAAGATATCTGAGAAAGAAATGCAGTTTGGGGATTTTAGTATTTTTATTTTTCATATATATTATATATAAGAGTTCCTATTTCGTGAAATAAGACTACCTCGAGTTTAAATAAGAGTTTACTATTTTATTTATACAATTTTTAAACTATTTATTAAAGTATAAACTATTAAGATTGATTTACATAACCTGCAAATAAGAGAAACAACATTTACAGCTAATATTTCACTTTTTCTTAAATATTTCTATGAACGGTTTCACAATTCGAATTTTATTGATTTACATAACCTGCAAATAAGAGAAACAACATTTGCAGCTACTAATATTTCACTCTTCTATGAACCGTTTCACAATTCGAATTTTATGTATTACTAACTATCCTTATATTGTTACATGTCTTTATGTTAGGTAAAAATGTAATAATAATTAGCAACAAATGCACATAATTGAATTAAAATTTGCTCCATTTCATATTTAACAACCTTAATATATTCCATCTTGCTTATTAACACGCATGCGTCGTCTGACTAAATATAACCATCACTAATTATATTTCGTTACATACCCAGTTAACACAAAACGTTAATATGACATTAATATGACATTAATATGACATTATTTTTGAAAAATGACGTAAATCGTACGTCATATTAACGTTTTGTGTTCACTGGGTATATAAACTTTGTTTCTTTTGTTTTTGTTTCAAAAAGTACTATCATTATATTATTATACCCTATTAAAGTTGATAATAATGGGAGTAGTTGTAAGAAGATTATAAAGTAACGTTGTATTCGCCAACATAAGATTGAATCATTATTCTTCGACTTAACTCGTCCGATAAGAATATTTCAGTTCAGTAAAACTGTGTATCAATCCTTACCTTATTATCTTCTTCTTTATAGAAAATGATTAAGAAAAAAACATTTAGAGGGTGGGGAAGAGAAGAGAAAGTAGAAGGAATATATGTGTTGAGAAAATAATTCATCGTAACCCCGAGTAGGTGAATAATCATCACTCACCATGTAATCCAAGTTTTTATCTTCAAGTTGACAATAAATTCTGCAATCTTTGTAAAATCCCTGAACATATTTCGGTGTTGTTTAGCACCGACGTTTAAGACGAGGTTAGAAGAGGAGAGCTTTTAAGTTTTATTTTTTTTGAATGACTCACTTAAATATCAAAACGTAAGGGAAAAGAGTGTGTGTGAGAGAGAAAGAGAGAAAGAAAAAATAGAATTAGGTGAAATCGTGCAATCCGAAGAAATATTACCCCGAGAATCGTGTGTTTCAGTGTCGTCTGTCGATACGTCAAACCCAGAACTACCAACTCCGATGGAATCGACGTTTCTCTCGTCTCGGTCATTTGAGCTTATTCAGCCGAATAAAGAACCTACTTTTTTTTTTAGATTCTTTTTTTTCTCAACTACCCTCTCACCCCCTCCTTCTCTTCTGTCTTAGCTGGCGCGTCAAAAAATCTGCTGAAAGATTTCTAAATCCTGGATTGTTTTTAAACACCACTTTTCGTCACGATACAATTCTTTTCCTTATTTCTTATTATTATTATTAACTTATTTCATGATATAACTAAGTTAAGTGCTTTAAACAATGACATACGTGCACGCGTATTTGTTTGTGTGTGTTCTTTAATTAATTACGTCTCGTTAATAAACTTTTTATACTTAATATCTAATATTTGATATTATTTTATTTAATATACGATTTTATTTGTATTACTTTGTTTATAATACTATGGTATTTGATATTAATAAAATAATATCAAATGTAAAATATTAAATATAAAAATGTAATTAAGAAAAAGGAAGAAACTTATGGGACAACCTAATACACTTCGTTATTTTATGAAATAACTGAGTTACGAGTTATTATAGTACGTGTACGTGTATGTGGATGTTTGTCGTTTGTGTGTGTAACAATGTAGAGTATATAAATGACGAAGCAATGCAATACGATCTGAGTGAACAATTATTAATTTGTCCAAACAGGAGATCAAAGCCACGGATTGCGAGGAACGCGTCGAAGAGGAGGATCTTGACGGGCATGAACTAATACCGTCCCCTGACAGTGGCAAGTCAACGGACAACGAGGGCGCTTTATCTCCGATCAAAATACGATCCGACGTTAATGGGTTGGATCACGAGGATTGCGACGAATTGATCCAGGTCGAGAACACAGCTCAGGCCTGCATCATGCACGCCCTTAGCATCGTAAGTAAATAACATTTTAATCCTCTCACCTCATTATGCCTTTTATTCTATCATTTTTCTTATTTCATTTTTGACTTTTTTTTATTATTTAGACATAAACGATAAAAATTGTCTCTTGTTTCCTAAAACACATTCTCTCACACTCCCATCAACAACTCACAAACCAAACGTAAACGTTTGAAAATTGGATAAACCCATTACTCAGAAAGAAATTAATTCGCCTCTTTTTTTTCTGCGACGATAAACCTGCTGAACGTAGAAATCGTTAAAAAAAAGCGGATAATAAAATGAAGAGAAGAAAAAAAGAGTCTCGTATAAAGTTGTAATATAATCAAATGTTTAAATGAAACTTTTGATGTAATTGAAAACTTGCAGGATTAAATAGAAAAGATTACTAAACAAGAATGCAAAAAGGGAAAACAGGGAGGTAGGAGTATGAAGGACAAAAAGAAAAATTGGTAGAACAAAAATTAGCGATGCAAAGTAAAAAGAAGAAAAAAGAAGGGGTGAGAAAAGTAATCTCAGTGGGGAAAAGAAAAAAAAGGAAAAAGAAAACGTCGAAGAGAATTTTCTTGAAATGTTAGAGGTTATTCGGGGTTTGTAATTGGGCTGAGGTGAAGGAGGAGAGAGTGGTGGGGGGGATGAAGTAAAACGTTATTCCAGCTTGGATGTACCGGGTAAGACGAGATGCTGCGTTGGCGGGGTGTGATGGCAGATCGTAAAGACTGTAATGGACCCCGTTTAACTTCCTAATGACCGATACCACGAACAGGCGGGCGAGAGAGAAATACTGAAGGGTAGGAAAAGGAAGAATAGGAATCAGGGGTTAGTTGGTTGGTTGGTTGGTTGGTTGGTTACTTGCTTGCTTGCCAAGGGATGCCTAGACATTTAGGACGAAACTGTTAAAAGGAGTCGTCCTTGTTGATATTACTACCACTAACTAATACAACTACTACTACTACTACTATTACAAGAAAGCATAAAACATATTACGAAGGATCGTAAACTGATCAACGTATTCCTACCTAGCGTGTGCACATATAACACATCACCCAATAAGTTTCTCCTGTCCAACACATATACATCAACATGTCATGAAATTTAGACACGTATCGTCTGAAGGTTGGTATTAGCTGTTGGAATTAATTCGTAGAGTTTGATGATAGATGGCGTGATTATTACAGTATTTTGTTTTTACCTCCAGAAACGAATTTATCGTAAATCAGCTGTTATTAGGTGTTTTTCTACAACACATCTTATTTTTCAAAACGGCCGGAATGGAGCAAAAGGCACGATATTGCCCCTTCGGATTACCACTTGTTTCGATCAATGGCTCATGGTTTATCAGAGGAAAAATTAACATCTTATGAGGATAGCCAAATTGGCATTTTTTTCGACGGGGTATTCGACGGGGTATTCGACAGTTACCTGAAAAATGGGAAAAAGTAATGGCAAGCGATAGACAGTATTTTCAATAATGTAATTTTTTACTTTCATTTCAAATAAATCGTTATTTTGTATAAAAAAACTCTACGAATTAATTCCAACACCTAATACTATCCAAAAATCATAGTAATTTATCAACAGTGTTGCCATATATGTGTCAGACCAAAGACTTATTGAGTGATGTATTACATATTTGTACATAACAGGTCACTCAATAAGTCCCAGGCCTGTTTTATGTATCCGGTGTAAGAATAGATCTTTTGGAAAGGCTTTCTTCGCTAAAATAAATCAAAAGGGTGAACGAACCAACGTTTAGCAGTCTGTTTCTCTCTCTCATTCTCACTGACATCAGTGCTCGTTCGCATATACACGTATTGTTCCTATTCGCGGCTAACGGTTCGGTTTCACGCGTACACCCGGACGATCATTGCCAAATATATCGCTGAAGCTGGACCCACAAGCGTGTAATGACCGCATAAACCAGTTATGGTTTCCTATATCATCGTAAAGCAACGTCGAACGGTGGCCCGCAGGCAGCCATTGCGGGAACTCACGTTTCCGTTATTGAAACAAACATACACATACATTGTACTCTTTCTCTTTTCATCTTTCAAGAACTTATCCAGTTATTCAACCTTTCGATATAAACAACGCTAAACTATTAGGTTTAAGAGTAATCATTTTTCTTTCCTCCCCTCTGCACCCTTCGTTTTATTCGCCTATGTGACAAACGTTTAAGCGTGCAACAAATTGACAATTATTTCGAACAATTTACCTTTTCAATTAAAAGAGAGAGAGCAAAAAAAATAATTAAATGAAATACGAGAAATAATACTTCACGAGATAGGTGACCCTAAAAAATAAATCAAAGAAAATGAATAAAAATTGATGACCGTACTTCGAAAGGTGAGTTTGTTTTTGTCGAATGAGAAAGGGGAAAAAAATAAGAAAAAAAAAAGATGGCGAAAGGTGGTTAGACAGACGTCAGATTTATCGTAGTTCGAAACGAGTTGTAGGTTTTAGTTGGACTTCCTCGTCCCTGTCCCTACACCCTTTACTCTCTCTAGCTAAATAGTTGAACGTCTAATCATATATTTTTCTCGGTATTTCTCGTTGCAGGACTCGTCGTTGGAACTCAACTCCGATGCTAACTCAAGGGGAAGTTCTGGCCCGGTCATGGCGTTGACTAATGGATCCTCCTTGTCCGCGAAGGAATAAGTCAAAAAGAATTAACCAAAGGAATATGGTCTTCCCTTTGCAAGAGGGATTCTCAAACATCCACAATGCCACCCACCAACGAGACATATCGATCTCCTTTTAAGGATATACATGCATACATACACTTAAACAGAAATACAGAGAAAGAGAGAAAGATAACCGCTATGTATATAGCTTAAATGCCTAACAAATAATTCAGGATCGTTCCATGCCATATACCAAACACAATCGGTATCGTCTCGGACATCGCAAATTTTCGATATCAATCGAAGAATTGTTCTTCGTGAGGGGGATGGGAAAATATTGGGTTGGGTTAAGGAGTATTGAGAGTAAGTGAAATATTATCAAGAGAATGCGAGACTATCGAACAGAAATCAAGCGTTTTGCCATCTTCCCTTGGAATTTGAACATTCGATCTTAGTCAATTTGTGATTTCTAAGTCAAACACAAATAGTAAACGCGCGCGTAATTTTTCCCACAGATTCGTATAGAAAATAAATATAAAATAAAACGGAAAAGTTAGTCAACTCTTTGTAGAAAAGTTCAAAGGATTATTAATATATCCTTAACGAACATTAAATTTCATTTCAGATTTGAATTTCTTCTTAAAATGTGCAATTAATCGTTCAGTTTCCATTAGCCGTTTTTCTTTAAAAGATTACCAAAAATTACCACCAGAGGGATAGAATCTTCACAAATGTTTCGATTTTTATTATTCGAAACGATTATGTTATAAAAATTATATTATTTAAATATAATTAATAGAAAATTATGTACACGGAGTGTAATTAAAAAATTTATCCAAATTATTCGTGATTTAAAACTATTTAAGATGATCAAAATGTTTTTATTAGAGAGGTTAATAACTAACCTTTGATAGAGTTGTTGATAAACGAATTAAAATTTTCTATCGTTGGATCGTTACAATTAATAAAATGTTTAATACAAACGTATGTTAATTTTTATTTTTTCTATCGTTAAAAAAAATTCCTTCGTGATAAGTTGGGTTCAGATACTTTTTTTTCGCTTGGTCAACTCGCGGTTTTATAAAAATGCGCAAATTTTACGCCACCTTGAATGTATCGACTATCAGATACACAATTCGCGAATGAACGATGTTTAATTGGCATGTTAAATTTATTTATAAATTTTATCATTCATAATTTGTTATTAATTATAAAATTTTATTCTTATTTGTTAAATAATAATAAAAACATTTTAAATATTACCTGTAAATAAAAAAAAATAAAAACATTTGTACCTGTAGCAACCCAAACCGAGGCTACAACTGGTGGTACTTTTTTAAATCTTCAAAAAACAAAATGGCTTGATTATTACCCGCCAAAAGTGTAATAAAATACCAACAACAACAACGATTTGTAAGTATCCCACGTACCAAAGAAAATCTAGCGTTTCTCACACTGTGATAATATTGTGAATCGCGCGTTTATTTTGATCTATCATCTATAAAGTCTCTTTATTATATTTTTTTTACTAAACCAACCGAAATCTGAATAGAAAAAGTGAGGTTATGAGAATGATTGAAAAGAAAAAGCAAGTCAATCATATCTTTACCCAGTGAATCGTACGTCATATTAATGTCATATTAATGTAATGTTTGAAAAATAACGTAAATCGTACGTCATATTAACGTTTCGTGTTCACTGGGTAATCACCTCTCCCACGAATCGTTTTACTTTGGCAAATACCAAAACTGTAAATGCTCTAACCAACAATTATTTTTCTCTTCCACTTTCTCTTCCCCTATCCCCACTCCAACCTTTATCCACACTACCCGTTCCTTTGCTTTACTTATTTAATTGAATTTAGGTTGATTAGAAAATCTCATTTTAGAAATATAACATATCTATATAAATATATAGGAAGGTATAATCAGACCGTCCGTACGTGGTAAACTCTACGAAGGATTTATACAAATAAATGGTTTCTTTTTCTTTTTTTTCTTAATACGCATGACATGGAACAGAAAAAAAATGCAAAGAAATAAACGACGATGGAAAGAAATGCGATGTAAATAAAGAATATTTTTTTGCGTTATTTTACACACATATTTGCAAAATGGCGATGACGAGGGCTAATGCATAAAATGAATGAAAGAAAGAGAAAGAGAAAGAGAGAAAGAGAGAGAGAGAAAAGGAAAGATTAATTACCTCTCAGAGAGTTGTAAATATACGCTTGTAATTTAAGTTAGTGCTTAAAAAAAAATGTTTAAAGAAAAAGTGAGAAAGTGAGAGAGAGAGAGAGAAGAGAGGATAGCTAATGGTCTGTTATTTTATCGCGAGTACGATTACGATTAATAATAAAATATTTTATACGCGCGTATAAAAAAAAATAAAATAAAATAAATAAATAAATAAAAAGAGAAAAATCCTTCGGACGTTTGCAAAACGCTTTTAATTAAATGTTTATCCAATCCGTGTGCATAAATAATAATAATAATAACATTAATAATTATAATAATTATAATAATATTAATAATAATAATAATAATAATAATAATAATAAAAACCAAAAAAAAAATCACATAAATACGTGTGTACGTGTGTACCACCACGTCGTGTTATGGCATGGAATAAACCTGTATCATTCTCATTTATCGATTAAGGGGTATTTTAAAATGAAAGAAAAGAAAAAACCAAACCAAAAAAAATAAATAAATAATAATTATAATAATAATAATAAATAATTATCTAGTCGAAACCATAAATGCGAGGAGATTGATCGTGAATGAAAGAGAAAGAAAAAGAGAGTAAAAAAGAAAAGAAAAAGGATAAAAAAGACAAAACAAAAAAGAGAAAGAGAAAGAGTGAAGAAAGGGTGTTTAATTTAATGACGATTCGCAAAAATTTCTCCCTCCTCAGCTCTTATTAAATAATATTGACCTTCCTTTTGTAGAATTCACACAAAAATAAAATTATACATTGCACGTGTACACAATACCCATAATTACACACACACACACACATACAAACACCATAAAGAACGAAAGTATGAGAAAAAGGTAGAAAGAGAAAGAAACAGACAAACAGAAGAAAAGAAAACCCACAAAAACACATTTTCAACGTTTTATCGAAAAAAGGAATTAGCGTGCAATAATTGTTAAGACGTTCAACAATATATCAAACGTGTATTTTTGATGATGTACGAATCCAATTTTCTTCCATTAAGAAAACCAAAAAGAAAAAGTGAAAAACAGAAAGAGAGAGAGAAAGAAATCATGATTTAATTCAACCCTTTCATTTTCGCCCTAATTTTCTTTTTTTTCTTTTACACTTTTCATTAATCTCGACTGTGAATCGCATTATCGTAGGAACAGTGTTTGGTAACTTTATGCAAACGAACGTATTAAAAACCTAATTGACAATCCAGCGATTCATTTACAACGGACGATAAAAAAGAAAATGCAAAGAAATAAAAAAAAGGAAAGTCATTAATTATTACACGTGCGATCAATGACGATGATTGAAATAGGAAAAAAAAAAGGTATCATTTAATTAACCTTTTCATTACATGTGCCGACTATAACCGGCATTCACGCGACGAACCTGTCTTTACGAGTGCCGGTTATAACCGGCAATAACAAAATCTATTCTAGAATTGCTGTAACGAAAGGATTAATCCTCTTCCTTGATTCATCTTCTTCATCTGAATCAATATAAAATGAAAATATTGATTTTTGCTTAAGTCCAATAAAACCGAGGCTTCCAATTAACAAGAAAATACAAAAATGCACAGAATAATGATGATGATGATGATGATGATGGTAGTGGTAGTGTTTTCTGCACGTGATACCCCTTTTTCTCCATTGATTCTTATTTTTCTTGTTTTTGTTTTTCGAAACCGTTCGTTTCCGTTGAAATAATCTTAAAAGTGTGTCCATAAGAGAAATATTGATAACAAGAATATAAAGAAATAAATGATAAACTAAAACACTTAATTAAAAAAAAAAAGGAGGGTAAAAAGAGAGAAAGAGAGAGAGCGAGAGAGAGATACAGAAAAACATAGAAAATTATATTTGGTATGAAAATAAAAAGTGAGTTGTATGTACCACGGTCCTCATCAATTTGTAGTTTAAAGCTGCGTTATTTGCTCGATAAAATCGAGTATCCCTTGAGTTATTAGTTGATCCGTATCAACCGAGTCGACTGTATCGTATACTTAAAAAAAAAAAAAGAAAAGAAAAAAAAAATGAGAGAAAAAATAGAAAAAACGAAACAAAAAAAAAACAGAAATAAAATTAAATTAAAAGAAAAATTACCGAGAAGAAGCGAGTGCAATTCGTTGCATGAAACTGCAACGAAGAAGACTCAATGAAGCTTCGTCCAGTTTTTCTTCATGCGTTTACTTTAAAAGTTACGAGACTAGGATCCTAGGCGAAGAAAAGATATTTGTTCATAGTCCTACATATAAATAAATAAATATATATATATATACATACACATATATATATATATATAAACAATGTTTTATGGAACATTATTATCTGAATAAAAAATATATTACGTCTTTTATCCACCTATCTTAAAACTAAACCTACCAACATGATGTAACCACCATAAGTGGTCACATAATCCTTAAAAAAAAAATAGAAACATATCCTAAACCATTTTTATGCCACAGGGATCTTTCTTGTTTCCCAATCGAAAATTTCCAAACAGCGCGGTAGCACTTGTCTTATTCCACGTCCAAAACTGCAATATTATTCCAATTTTATCTGAACACATTGTTCAGTCAACTCGTGATTTGTGTGTCTTCATTTCACGCAGATTAAAAATAATAACCGGTGTTTGAGATTAATTCTAACAAGGGCTCCACCAAGTCGTGTACCCCCAGATTTTTTTGAAACTTTGCACACTTGTAGATGTTGATTAGTACTATCACGTACTGCTAATCAATATATATGAATAATCAACCCTTTTCGAGATATTGACCGATAAAAATTGCAAAAAAAGCTGAATATACATATCTACATCTGTGTTGCTACTATAACCATAAGCAGCCGATAGCCGAGTGGCTAAGGGCTCAGGTTTGTAATCCTGATGTCCGTGTTCGAGTCTTTTTGGGTGTTTTTTTTTTTTCATGTTTTTTTTTTCAATTTTTCATGTTTATATTTTTTTATAATAATGTCTTATATATTAACATTTTTGTTTTTTTTTTGACAGCATGTTTTATTACTTTTATGAAAATTAAAATGTAAAATATGTTGTATTTTTTTTTATTTCCGATCAGTCGAGTTTCCTTTTGCCTAGGACTGTACTAAACAAACGAATGCAGACTAGGGGAAGTGTGAGCGAAGATATCTTTTATTGAAAAGTATCCACAGAAACTAACAATAAAGAAAATCCAGAAGGAACCCATAAATAATGCGAAAGACAAACTTTACAAGCATTTAAAATAAAGATACCATCCGAAAACATGTATCGGGCTAACATCTAAAAGTTAGGTTTTCGCAGAGAAAACGCTATCGCAACCATTTGGTATTTTTCACTGAAAAGAACGTTAACTATTTTTCACCGTAGCTTGACGCAACCAAAACAAAATTTGACTAAACTATGAGTAAAGTATACTAAAATCTTCTCTTAATTTTTGGCTATCTACTCATGACTTCGTTCTGAATTTAGCTTAGGTTTTCGCAGAGAAAACGCTATCGCAACCATTTGGTATTTTTCACTGAAAAGAACGTTAACTATTTTTCACCGTAGCTTAACGCAACTAAAACAAAATTTGACTAAACTATGAGTAAAGTATACTAAAATCTTCTCTGAATTTTTGGCTATCTACTCATAACTTCGTTTTGAATCTAGCTTAGGTTTTCGCAGAGAAAACGCTATCGCAACTTTTTGGAATTTTTCACTGAAAAGAACGTTAACTAATTTTCAACGTAGCTCGATGCAAGCAATACTAAACCTTGACTAAGCTATGACTAGGGTATATTAAAATCTTCTCTGAATTTTTGGCTATCTACTCATAGCTTCGTTTTGAATCTAGCTTAGGTTTTCGCAGAGAAAACGCTATCGCAACCTTTTGGAATTTTTCACTGAAAAGAACGTTAACTAATTTTCAACGTAGCTCGATGCAAGCAATACTAAACCTTGACTAAGCTATGACTAGGGTATATTAAAATCTTCTCTGAATTTTTGGCTATTCACTCATAGCTTCGTTTTGAATCTAGCTTAAGTTTTAGCTGAGAAAACGCTGTCGCAACCTTTTGGAATTTTTCACTGAAAAGAACGTTAACTAATTTTCAACGTAGCTCGATGCAAGCAATACTAAGCCTTGACTAAGCTATGACTAGGGTATATTAAAATCTTCTCTGAATTTTTGGCTCTCTGCCTATAACTTCGTTTTGAACCTAGCTTAGGTTTTCGCTGAGAAAACGCTGTGCAACCTTTTGGAATTTTTCACTGAAAAGAACGTTAACTAATTTTCAACGTAGCTCGATGCAAGCAATACTAAACCTTGACTAAGCTATGACTAGGGTATATTAAAATCTTCTCTGAATTTTTGGCTATCTACTCATAGCTTCGTTTTGAATCTAGCTTAGGTTTTCGCTGAGAAAACGCTGTCGCAACCTTTTGGAATTTTTCACTGAAAAGAACGTTAACTAATTTTCAACGTAGCTCGATGCAAGCAATACTAAACCTTGACTAAGCTATGACTAGGGTATATTAAAATCTTCTCTGAATTTTTGGCTCTCTGCCTATAACTTCGTTTTGAACCTAGCTTAGGTTTTCGCTGAGAAAACGCTGTCGCAACCTTTTGGAATTTTTCACTGAAAAGAACGTTAACTATTTTTCACCGTAGCTTGACGCACCAAAAACAAAATTTGACTAAACTGTGAGTAAAGTATACTAAAATCTTCTCTGAATTTTTGGCTATCTACTCATAACTTCGTTTTGAATCTAGCTTACAGGGCTCCACCAAGTCGTGTACCCCCAGATTTTTTTGAAACTTTGCACACTTGTAGATGTTGATTAGTTGATGGGTTTCTTTCTGGATTTTCTTTATTGTTAGTTTCTGTGGATACTTTTCAATAAAAGATATCTTCGCTTACACTTCCCCTAGTCTGCATTCGTTTGTTTAGTACAGTCCTAGGCAAAAGGGAACTCGACTGATCGGAAATAAAAAAAAATACAACATATTTTACATTTTAATTTTCATAAAAGTAATAAAACATACTGTCAAAAAAAAAACAAAAATGTTAATATATAAGACATTATTATAAAAAAATATAAACATGAAAAATTGAAAAAAAAACATGAAAAAAAAAAAACACCCAAAAAGACTCGAACACGGACATCAGGATTACAAACCTGAGCCCTTAGCCACTCGGCTATCGGCGGCTTATGGTTATAGTAGCAACACAGAGGTAGATATGTATATTCAGCTTTTTTTGCAATTTTTATCGGTCAATATCTCGAAAAGGGTTGATTATTCATATATATTGATTAGCAGTACGTGATAGTACTAATCAACATCTACAAGTGTGCAAAGTTTCAAAAAAATCTGGGGGTACACGACTTGGTGGAGCCCTTGTNCTGAAAAGAACGTTAACTATTTTTCACCGTAGCTTGACGCAACCAAAACAAAATTTGACTAAACTATGAGTAAAGTATACTAAAATCTTCTCTGAATTTTTGGCTATCTACTCATAGCTTCGTTTTGAATCTAGCTTAGGTTTTCGCAGAGAAAACGCTATCGCAACCATTTGGTATTTTTCACTGAAAAGAACGTTAACTATTTTTCACCGTAGCTTGACGCAACCAAAACAAAATTTGACTAAACTATGAGTAAAGTATACTAAAATCTTCTCTGAATTTTTGGCTATCTACTCATAACTTCGTTTTGAATCTAGCTTACAGGGCTCCACCAAGTCGTGTACCCCCAGATTTTTTTGAAACTTTGCACACTTGTAGATTTTGATTAGTTGATGGGTTCCTTCTGGATTTTCTTTATTGTTAGTTTCTGTGGATACTTTTCAATAAAAGATATCTTCGCTCACACTTCCCCTAGTCTGCATTCGTTTGTTTAGTACAGTCCTAGGCAAAAGGAAACTCGACTGATCGGAAATAAAAAAAAATACAACATATTTTACATTTTAATTTTCATAAAAGTAATAAAACATACTGTCAAAAAAAAAACAAAAATGTTAATATATAAGACATTATTATAAAAAAATATAAACATGAAAAATTGAAAAAAAAACATGAAAAAAAAAAAACACCCGAAAAGACTCGAACACGGACATCAGGATTACAAACCTGAGCCCTTAGCCACTCGGCTATCGGCGGCTTATGGTTATAGTAGCAACACAGAGGTAGATATGTATATTCAGCTTTTTTTGCAATTTTTATCGGTCAATATCTCGAAAAGGGTTGATTATTCATATATATTGATTAGCAGTACGTGATAGTACTAATCAACATCTACAAGTGTGCAAAGTTTCAAAAAAATCTGGGGGTACACGACTTGGTGGAGCCCTTGTAAGATAAACAAAAATTCAAGAAAATATATAGAACGAAATGATAAAACATGCTATTAAAAATAATCAACAGAATTATCTGATCTAATTAAAATAAATTTAAAAGTGTAGAATAAGGGAATATACATATAAGCACTTTAAGAGAATGTATTATTTTCTACTTACAAATAAATACCGTCTCGACATACCCAGTAAGACGATAAAGGTGTATGTTTGCACGATCATGTTCCTTGACTACAGGACTCCATGGATAAACTTCATTCATCGTTGATTTCCACCATATTAATATCTATAGAATCATGCACTTTTGCAATAAACATAAATTAGAAGCAACGTATGCGCGTAAGCATAAATTCAAAACAATAAATAACAACGTTATTTTGAAATAATATTTAAATCTAATCTATATAAAAAAAAAGTATATATATATATATATATATATATGTATGTATATTAATGGACAATACCAAATCACCAGGTTTGTTGATCTGAATTTTCTTATCGAGTCTGCGTCCATTAGAACCGAATAGATCACTCGTACTAAGTTTGGGTTCCAATTTACTGATTTTATCAAAAGGATGTCTTCTAGGTTTAGTAAAATAAACCGTTGTTATCTGATTATCGTTATACATACAAATCAAATGAGTCTTCGTAATCGCCACTGTAAAAGTTATTTAAAAATTTACTATAATAATTGTCATATTTAACATATTGTTGACCAGCAGTTCTTCTCAGAGTTTATTTCATGTCATTGGTTATTATTATCGATCTCCATCGATCATGACACGAGTTTACTTGTGGCCAGTCAACAATGTGTTAATATCAATATTTTCTTGATAAAAAATGTAATTTAAATTTTTTACCATCCGATATATGATCGCATAACTTTCCTATAAGATACTTATCGAAAGTACATTTAACAATATCAGCAGTATCAACATTGATTTGTATATAAATCAAGAGACCATTGCTTAGCATAATTTGTAGAACACTGTGATCGTTCCATTGACAATATATCGTTGTATTATCTCTTAATTGTTCCTAGATAAATAAAAATAAATAATCTTTAATAGAAAAATAATGAATAGACAATAACAATATTAGAATGACTATTTCATAAATATACTATACGTACTTCCAAGTGTTTGATAGAATCTTTCAATTTATTTCCTTTTTTGTTAGTTGGAACATAAGTCATACCTCGTTTTTGACTATAAGATCTTTTTCCTTCTTCGTATACATTGTCAATACGTTTGTCATGATACCTGTTGAAAAAAAAACAAAACAAACTAAAATTTATCAAAGGAAATTAATTTCTTAACAAAATAGAAACATGAAAGATCATATAAAATACATTTATATAAAAAAGGAAAAAAAGAATACATAAATATATTTTTATTTTTACCGAAATGCACCGTGATCCGTGTTTTTAATATTAATATTATCATCGAAGGTCCATAAATTTAATTCTCCTAATAATGTTATGGGCATTTTTAAATAATAACTATCGTAAGTACATTGAAAGGTATCCACGCGTTAAGCGTCTACAAACAATGAAGCGTGTCTGTCAAAAAGGGGTTATGAATTCTTCTCAGTCGGTAAAGAAAGATTCCTCGTAACAGTGTTTCTCAATTTATCCTATTTCTAATTAAATTTTAATTGAACAGTAGAAAAGTTGAGAATCGATTACAAATTGAGATTTCGATTATAATTTTGAATACGCTAGAAAGTACATAATACAAATCATATTTAAAATAATAGGTACATATATGTGTGTGTTAAATGTAAAGCAAAAATGCACATAGCAATAAATACGTACGCATATCTCATTTCCGCGAATATTATTATATCACCATATCAATATAAATATAGGTATAACAAAAAAAAAGTGATGACATAAAAAATAACGATTAGTAAATATTATTTGTTTTATCATCTGTTCTTTTTTCTTTTTTAACCAATATTAATGCTATAAATTATTTTATGACGAATAATAACAGAGGTAATCATATTCACCAACGCATCATCCAAATAGGGTGCAATTGCATAGATTGCAGTAGGATTTCGTGTAGGAAGCTTAATAGGACTGAATGTAATTAACATTACAAATCTATGATTAAATGGGAAGAATAAATAATGTATATATATTTTCTCGTATTTAAATTTACCGAATGAAGAATATTGAATTTAATCTCGCATATCGCGTAACGTATTTTTATTCCCGGTTAGAATTTATTTCTTGTTTATTTCCTATGAATATATATATAAGATTATAAGTTTCAAATTATCATCAAATTTTATACGGACATCGACGAATTTATCCTATAAATTGGTCCAAGGATCATCTCGAGTCCATAACTGAATCGAAACAAACAAGCATTTCCCGAAATACTTGCTGCATGAAAGTACGTACGTTCATATATCGAGTTTAATCTGTAATACATATATATATGTGTGGGTGTGTATCTCTGTAATTTACCGAAATTATTGATATAGATAAAATAGAGCTAACCACAGGTAAAAGAAAAAAAAAGTAAACCCAACTCGTATAACATCTTTTCATGATTTATNCCATAACAAAAGAACAATTGTTAACATTTTTCAAGGTATTTATAATTATTTAAAAAAAGAAAAAAAATCATCTATATATTATTAAACGATTTAATAATCTATATTTTCAGAACCTTGTTTTCGATGAAAAACGAAGTAAGTTTAGTGTTCATATAATTTCTACGGCAGATGGAGGCGCAGGATTACAAACAGAAAATTTCGAAGAGAATAAAGTTGAATCTTTAAATAATTTGCCTACCACCCCAATCATAAAAGTTGATGATATTGTAGCATTTAAAAATACCCAACATTTATACCCACGATTTAAACCATGCGTTGATTTACCTACAAAGGGTAATTGCTCATCTAAATTGTAAAAAATGTTAAGTAAAATAATTTTAATATATATAAACATAAAATACTTAACATTTTTCAGATCAATGCTATTTCTTTAAATGTTAGTATATCATTTCTATTTTTTTATTTAATCTTTTATGTTTCATTGTTCCTCAGTACATAGAATGAGTTGAAAAGTTTCGAAGACGTATAAGAAAATGAACTTTTATTTTTTTTCTTAATTTTGCCGACAAAATTTAATTATTTTTACGTTGATTCAAAACTTTTCAAGATTCAACCAATGTATGTAAAATTTCTTCTACAGGTATTTTTTCCCGATAAATATTTCTTTTTTTTTAAATGATGTTAAACCTTGAAATAAATCTTTCTTTTTTTTTAAATGATGTTAAACCTTGAAATAAATCTTTCCTTTTTTCTAAAAATTCTAAGTAGATCTATTAATAATACGTTTCTTCTCCCCTTTCATTATATATTAAATAAATTTACAATAGATTTGTCGATGTTTAACTAATTATGGATTCATGTCATTCATCCATGACAAATCTTTACTATGTTAGGCAATACGAATAATAATCGATTAATCGTCGTACAGGAAATATCGAATATCGTTTAGTAAGAGATTTTCTTCTAAGAAACTTTTAAATCGGACCAATCAGTGGCGTTATATTGAAAATACTAGCATCATATTTCCGATCATATTTCTTTTAAAGACTGTAGATGGCGCTGAAGATGAGTGACGGTAAATTTGTAAATATTGTTTGCTCATCTGTAATTTGTTAACTATAGCTTCTTCCCTAACTAATTCTCTTTGGTTTCGCTGACCTCGAGTGTCCAGAGTCCTCCTTGAAGCACATCGTATCACTTTAACGCCTGTAAAAGAGTGGTTCTACAGTTGTACGTGCATTAATGTAAGCTACATTTATCAATTATTTTTCTTCAAGGTTTATCGGGTATTCTTTATTTTACGATTCATATGTAAGAAAAAAAGGTTAAAGGATTTTTCCCGAGATTTCGGCCATCGTGATCTGCTGCGCAACCTTAACCTCAGACTTTGCAATAATTTAAAACTCTTATAATATACATGCACTTTAATAGTTATATATTTCCATTATTAGTAAATTTTATCGTTATAATCAAATTTTTGTTTTTTTCACAAATCGATTAAGGAAGATTTAAAATCGTTAATAATACGCAAGTTTCTTGATACCTACTAATAATAATAACTTGAAAGTTACATATTACAGTTATACCCGTCATTAGAGCGTCGTTTCTGATTTCTAACAACTCGTGTAACAATGTCTTTGTTCAATTCTTGTATCGTTGATTTCTTGTACAAAAAAAATAATAATACTGAATTATAGTAATATAAACATGTTAAAATGTATATATATATATATACATATACATATATATATTATATATATGCATATCTATGTATATATATATATATATATATACAACTATATATGGAACAACATTTTTCTATACTTCTTTTTTTCTTAATTAAAATAAATTAAATTAAAATAAGATGGATTGATAAGAAAAAGATTTCATAAATCTAATTTAAATCTTGACATAATTACATTTTTTTTTCCAAAAGAAATCTATATCTTCGATTAATGTTATTATTATTATTGTTTATTATTTCAGAAGGGTATTGTATGAGTCAAAAAATAGAAAAACCGATACTATCTGGTCAGCGCATAAAGACCAGAAAAAGAGGTATAATAATATATATGTATACTATATTTTTTATTTGAAATAAACAATATTTGCCATTGAATAGTTTCTCGATAAGAAAAAGAAAAATATAATAAAATATTATCCTACGTATAAATATTAAATGATTCGATCCGTATATTGATTAAAAGCAAATATTATTTAATAAATTTCTTTTAACCTATTGCTGAATATACTTATCGAAATAAAATAAAACGATAATGTTGGGGTATCATTTAAAACATTTGTTTACATTGAACAGATGAGAGAGAAAAGTATGATCCAACGGGTTTTCGGGATGCAGTTTTACTTGGTTTGGAGAAAACTGGTAACGATTTAGAAGCTATTTCCAAGTATTTAGATTCAGCTGGCTCCAAATTAGACTATCGTCGTTACGGAGAAGCCTTATTTGACATCTTAATAGCTGGAGGCCTCCTCGTACCAGGGGGTTCTATTGCTCTAGATGGCGACAAGCCGGTTAAAACAACTGCCTGTGTTTTTGAGCAAGCAGAGGATATGGAATCTATGCGCAATTTTGAACAGGTAATAACATACAATCCGTTATAAATATTTTCTGCGTATAATAATATGCTGACAAAAAAAAAATCACACATCGTTATTGTCACTTTAATAGGTCTTCATTAAGCTCATGCGGCGTTACAAGTACTTGGAAAAAATGTTTGAGGAAGAAATGAAAAAAGTACTAGTTTTTATGAAAGGATTTTCACCTAAAAACAGAATCAAGTTGGCAAGAATGACAGCATTATGGATCTCTAATGGATCTGTACCACCTATTGTTCTTTCTGTTCTTATTAATGAGCACTTGGTTAAAGATAATTTAGCATTAGACTTTTTATTAGAAGTCTTTGTAACTTGGAAACAAGAAAAAGGTCTATCTAGTTTAATGACTGCGCTCAAGAAAGGTGGAATTGAAGGAAGGTATAATAAAATTTGATTAACTCTTATCATTTTTGTCAAAAATAATTTATTACGATTGTTTTAATGTATTATTAAGTAAAAAAAATGTAAGTATTAGAGACTAAGTGATAACTCTCTCTCTCTTTCTCTCTATCTTTAACTCGATTTAAATATAGGTTAATGGAATTCGTGCCACCAAATAAACGAACAGAAGAATACTTTAGATCTGTTTTTGAAGCAGTTGGTTTAGCTGACATAGTAAAACTCCATAAAGCTCAAGCAAGTCAAGAAGCAAAAAGGGATTTGCAACAATCACTTATAGATGATTTAGGTAACAAAAGACCTATGAAGGATATAATATTAGATGTCAAAGAAATGGCACAAAGAAGTGGTATTCCTGAGCATGAAGTTATTGGATTGGTAATTGTGACGTTTAATATTTTTCTTTTGATATCTTCTTTATATTTATATATATATATATATATTTTTTTTTTTGTAATTATATTTATATATTTTCAGATTTGGAGCGTAGTAATGACTCAGGCAGAATGGAATAAAAAGGAAGAACTGGTAGCTGAACAAGCAGTGAAACATTTGAAAATGTATACTCCGTTGTTTGATGCTTTTACATGCACTGCCAAATCTGAGCTTGCTCTTCTTCTTAAAGTTCAAGAGTTCTGTTACGAGAACATGTGCTTTATGAAAGTCTTCCAGAAGATCGTCTTACTCTTTTACAAAAGTATATTTATATACTAGAATAATATTTCTTCTGACGATTTCTTATAAACATATTTACAATTTATCTAATAACACAATTCTTTTTGATTTATATTTTAGCTGACGTAATATCAGAAGAAGTAATTCTGAAGTGGTACAAGGAGGGACACTCTGTCAAAGGAAAAATGCTCTTTTTGGACCAAATGAAAAAATTTGTAGAGTGGTTACAAAATGCAGAAGAAGAATCAGAATCAGGAGAAGAGGATTAAATTACAGATGTAAGTATAATCAATAATTATTTCTATAATGATTTCAGGAATGAATGTACTGGAAGATTTCTCGTATTCAATTGTTCCATTTGATTTCAGAAAAAAAAAATATAAACATCATTGCCAATAAGTAAATTGCATTCTGTCCAAAATAAAATTGAGACATTTTAAATAAATCATAAAATTAATAATACTGCATGAAGTATTGAAAATGACGAACATCAACAATAAGGGAAATCAGACACACTACAGATATTAGACAGATGCAAAAGGATGTTTAAATTGTTAAAAGAAAAAAAATAAGGAAAAAAAGAAAATAACAATAATAATAATAATAATAATAATATTGACTACCAATTAGCGTGGGAGATGACAATTGTAAATTTACAATGTCTCTGAATTGTATTACTTTAAGAAAAAATATTTTGTGTTACATTTTTATAACTCCACCACAAAATATATACGGAATAACAAAGAAATTATAAAAAAAAAAATCTTTATCCCTGTGTACGTACAATTTTCGGAATCCTATCTTTCTCTATTTGTATGATAATATTGTATTAGTTTATAGAAAATATACTATCAGGTGGTGTGTTTAAGACTTGAAGTTTTAGTGACTCCTATTTTCCTACAAAATGTAGAGTTGACAGATTAGCGACATGATCGAATTATTTATATAAAATTTAATTTTATTATTTTATATACAAATAAACAAATAATATCTATAAAATATCAGTTTTGTTGTATTAATCGACTTTATATTTTTCATAAAATTCATACATTTTATAATTATAACTTAAATTATAATAATATACCTTTCTACAAATTTTACTTGTATACTTTCGACAATGAAATTGGTTGCTTTCGTATTAATGTTTTACCGTTCATAAACGGTACCAATGGTTCTGGAACTTCAATACGCCCATGTTTGGTTTGATGAGTTTCACATAATGCAATCATCATACGAGGTATTGCAGAAGCTGTACCATTTAATGTATGAACGTGAAGAAGTTCACCATTATGTGATTGATATTTTATATTCAATCTGCGTGACTGATAATCTGTACAATTACTACAACTTGACAATTCACCGAATGATTTTCTTCCAGGCATCCAACCATCCATATCTACTTTCCTATTTAAAAAACACAAACTTTTATTAAATTTATCAATTTTATACAGTTAATAAGCTGAATTTCGTTCATAATTACCTATAAGCAGGAGCACCTAATTCATGAGCCGGCATATCAAGTATTTTAAAATGTAATCCTAAAGAAAAGAATAAATCTTCCTGTATATCTTGTAAATATTGAAATACTTCTGAAGATTTATTTTGTTCTGAGCAAACAAACATTTCAACTTTGGTAAATTGATGAACCCTGAATAAACGAAGATAGTAAACATTCACAATTAGTTTTTAATCGATTGCTAAAGTATGCAATGTGTTTTACCTGAATATTCCTCTTTCATTAGATGTACTTGATATTTCAGCTCTGTAACATCTACTAATAGCTGTCATTTTTAATGGTAAATCTTTATAAGAAAATTTAGAATTGATTAACTTGGCAGCTAATGACATTTCAGCTGTTCCTGATAAGCTATAGTCATCTCCGTAATTCTTATTTAAATTAAATACAAGTGTTCTCTGACCATCCATTAACAAGCCACATCTTTTTATAATTTCAGTCGGTATGATGTCAGGTACGGATACAAGTTGAAATCCATGTTTAATTAATTTTCTTAATGTATACTGTATAAGAGCATTTTCCAATTCAGCTAATTCACCTTGAAATACGTAACATCGACTTCCCATTAATGGTCCTAATCCTTCCAATCTCATAAGTTTTAACTTTTTAGCTAAGTAACAAAATTCTTTAGGCTCGAAATCAAATTCACGCTTAGATCGGCATACTTTCAATACGTGTGGTTCATCTCCATATTCAAATACAGATGAATAAGTATCGTTTGGTATTTTGCTTAATTCATTTAAAAACATTTCACGTTTTTCTATTTGCTTGAATAGTTCCAGGACCTTGTCTATATCACCAAGTCCCTTACGTTTAGTTACATTATTAAAAATGTAATCACGGTTTAAAGGATCGCATAAAAATTTTATATTGTATTCCGGTTCTGGTAGACATAATTTTTTAATTTCAACATTTTTTTCTGTTAAATTTTGATACTGTAAAAATATCATTTATCTATTAAAAAATATGAATTGTCTAATGAATATTTTAAAATAAAAAAGAAATTATTTAAAAATAGGAATATACATGTGTATCCTATATAACGCAATACAGATATTAAATACAATACAAAATTACTTTTAAAAATAGTTTTAAATTATGTTAAATTAAAAAGATTATAATAAAATACGTACCTGCGCACAAAATCTCCTAATGTTTACAAATTGTCGTAAACTTTTTGTAAGATTCATTTTGTCCTCTATACATAATTCAATACAATATTACAATACTATAAATTCATAAATATCGTGGACAGATAACCTCTATATAATCATTTTCTATTTTAGGTAGATCTGGTACGTATAATCATATTATAAAATCAAATATTTATATTAAATATATATTAATGAAATTCCCACATTAATATAAATAAAAGTATTTAATAATTTCTCTTTCATCAACTAACATCATATTTAAACACATCTCTAATAATATTATTCATTAATACATAATAAACAATATATGATATTCATCAAAAATATTTTTTATTTATAATTATTAAATTTCATTCAAATATAATGTCATAAAATAAATATAAATAATATTTAAAAATTTTTTATTTCCAATTTTAAACTTTCAATTAAGTTAAATGATAACTATGAGATTACACTTATTGTCAGGTATGATAACACACTTAACATGGGAAAAAAAAAATTCGTCGTCAACGTGTGAAAGTTTATTTTAAATAAGTTTTGTTAGAAACTGTAGAAAATATAATTTTATAAAAAAATATCTAATGATAATATTTTTAAAACTGAACGTGTTACGCAAATAAAAAAAAAAAATAAAAATTAGCTACCTAACCAATATCTAATAAATATAGAATTGTTTATTTTATTAAAACTATCGTTAATATATGTTCAAAATATAAACGAAAACGGTACTTATTTTAGTAACTTTGATTTCCCAATTCTATCATAATATTTTATTATTTATAAATCTACACTTTAACATAAGTTATTTTATATTCCTAATATCAAAAATATTTCATTTTTATATGTATAAACGTTACATGTTTTGTATGTAATGCATGATTATGTATGACCTTTTCTTTTTACAGTTTTGTTTCATTAAAATAAAACCATGGCAACTAAAACAGTATTGAAAAACTGGAACAAATTTTATGAGATTTTTTCTCATCGTTTAATTGGATCACACGGTAAAGGAATTACTTTAACATTTCTTGGAGCAGGTGTTACGACTGGGATTGTATTGTACAATGTATCTAACAGTAAAGTTATCGCAGCGCAAACAACATTAAATGTAAAAAATTTTATGGCGCAACCTATTACTTCCATCAATAAATTAGAAGAAAATCCAGAAGACATGAAAACAAAGATGGAACTTTTAATTTTAAAAATACAAGCTGATTTTTGCAAACAATTAGAATCTCTAGAAGAAAACAATTTACGTTTCAAAGTAGATCGCTGGTCCAGAGAAGAAGGAGGTGGCGGTATCACTTGCATTTTGCAAGATGGAACTGTATTAGAGAAGGCCGGTGTTAACATTTCAGTAATATTTGGTTCATTACCACCACATGCGGTACAACAAATGAGAACAAGAGGAAAACAATTAGATGAAGGATCTTTACCATTTTTTGCAGCTGGTGTAAGCGCTGTTATTCATCCGCGCAATCCCATGGTTCCTACTATACATTTTAATTATCGATATTTTGAAGTTAAAAATAAAGATGGTTCTATTCAGTGGTGGTTCGGAGGTGGAACGGATCTTACACCTTATTATTTAAATGAGAATGATGCTAAACATTTTCATGGAACATTAAAAAAAGCTTGCGACAAGCATAATCCGTCATATTACGCCAAGTTCAAAAAATGGTGCGATGATTATTTTTATATTTTTCATAGAGGAGAACGTCGCGGAATAGGAGGAATATTTTTTGATGATTTGGACACACCAAGTCAGAATGAAGCATTTCTATTTATAAAATCATGTGCGGAAGCAGTTATACCATCTTATATCCCACTGATTAAAAATCATAAAAATGATGGCTATGGATATGCAGAAAGACAATGGCAATTGTTACGCAGAGGAAGATATGTAGAATTTAATTTGGTATATGATCGTGGTACAAAATTTGGATTGTATACTCCTGGTGCTCGATATGAAAGCATTTTAATGTCTTTACCCTTGAATGCTAAATGGGAATACATGCATGCACCTAATTTAAATTCGGAAGAAGCAAAACTTATGGAAGTACTTAAAAATCCAAGAGATTGGGTAAATTAAACATAAAATTGTCTATTGTCAAAAGCTGATTATATAAATCAATTTAATAGAAAAATTTTAATAATATAAATAATATATATTTTTAATATATCATATACATACATATATATATATATTACATATATATAATATATAATAATATTATAATATATATATATATATAATATTATGCAATAATTATTTTGTTATGAATTTCGATCTTGTAAAATGTAGCTGGTAATATTTCTAAGGTATTTTGTATTTGTAAATATATAAAATATAATAAAAGTTATAAATATAAAAAATTAATATAAAGGATAGTTTCGTATTACCATAGAATTCTCTTCTCTTTATTAAGATATTACTTAATAAACACATGAAATAAAAAATTAAAACTCTTTTTCTTTTTCGTTAAAAACAAAAAAATTATATATTAAAACATATACAAAAAAGAGTTACGTAATAGTAATATTATTATAATTGTACAGTCTTAATTATGTACACACGTTTATGAAATAAATACATTTTACATAAAATAATACGTATACAAATAATGCAACAGCTTTGGCACATTTACATAGTATTGGTAATCAAGAATGAAGTGTATATATGATAAGCTGTTATCTTTTATCTTAAATTATGTAAAAAAATGTAAAAAACAAAATATTCGGATTTTATGTAATTAAAAATGAAAAAACAATAATAAATATGTTATTCATAATATACACATAAAAGTTCTTATAGCATTATACACTTGTTTCTTTTTTCACTATAGATAAATGATTCACTGAAGCATCTACATATAAATCAGTTGTTATATGTTCTTGTACATTTTCAAAAATTGTATTAGTTGGTACATTTTCTGTTTCATTTACAGATTCAAAATTAGGAGTCATCATACATAAATTTTCCGAAGAAGCTATATCTGTTAGACAATAAAAATTGGATTCAATATTTTTCGTTAAATCGTATGTACTATTATTTTCTTCTAAATTTGATAGTTGCAATTCTTGAAGTAAATGGAAGTCACATTCATCACTACAATTGGAAGTATCAATCATATTAACTACATCATTAGAAACTGATGGTTCTACATTTACTAACGCAAATGCATTATCACTGATAAAACTATTTATTTCAGTCAAAGATTGTTCTGATTTACTATTTAATTTTTTTGATTCAGGAACTATATCGAAGAGATTACAACTACTTGTATTTGTTAAATTTGTGAAAGATGATTTAGAATATTCACAATTCTTAGTTGTAATATCGTTTAATGAACTGCGATGATTCTTTTTAAATAATTTAGTATGATTTAATGGAAGATTATGCATGCTCATAGATTGAAATAACCATCTCGTACTTGGCTTAGTTTTTACATCTAAAGGACTATCATTCATTTTGGAACATCTTCCTGTGTTTAGCATTTCTGCTGTTTCACATATATCTGGTAAATTTTGATCGCTTCTTTCGCTTGTCATTTGCGTGGTAGAATCTATCTCAGAACTATACTCCAAACTACATTGTTGTGAAACACTCTTCAAATATCTCTCTTCGTCAGTTTTCATTTCTGGATCAGATTCATGAACAGTTACAGATTTAGAATATAATCTTTGACAGGAATTTCTTCTAGGAGAATCCGGTAATCCATTATTTCTTGTAAATTCCTCTTGCATTGTACAATCATTGTTTATCTTTTTTACATTTCGTACAAGATTATCTTGTCCAATGACAAAACGCATTGGAACGTTTCTTTCTTCAGAGATACTACCACCACTATCCGAGAGAATATTCACGTTTTTTGTATCACTAATTGCTTTCAATTCTACATGTATATTTGTATTATTTACTTTAGCACTACTACTTAAAATACTTCGTTCAATATTACTTTCCATTTTAACAGCAGGTCGTGGTATAGAAATACAACTACCACCATCGCTCGTGCCACCGCCATCGCCTTGCTTTCTAGGACCGAGATTATTGTGTTTAGTGTGTCGACGTTGTTTTTTAAAAAATTTCCTTGCCACTCCACTTTGGTGTGGATTGTAAAACATTTCAACACACGTTGCACCTTGTTCTGTATAAGTAGTTACAGAATTGTTTGATCGATATTGTTGACGATGTAATACCAATAAATTTATATTAGGTACTTTCTTAGCTACAACAGTTGCAGGATCTTGATTACTTACAATATCTGTAATTTTCGAAGTATTACATGTATGAGATCTGTTAGCAGTCTGTCTTGAAGAGCTCACAGAGTTTGTATCGGAAGTAACTTGTGTAGCTTGAGAATTAGAAAGAGGCGCTACGATATTCTGTACTAATGGTTGTTGGGTTGGAATAACAGGATTTGCATCAGATACACTTCGTGTTCTACAACAACGATTTTTTTTCCTTTGAAGCCAACAACGCATTTTCAACCATTGCGATCGTACATCGTTACGTGCAATTCCATAAAACAATAATATAAATATACCAAGTGAACTGGCGGATATTGCATAAATAATAGCAAATATTATTTCTACAAAAGGAATATAAGAATTGAAAGGTTTTCTAGTCACTGCGGCAGCACTAAACCAAGATATTAAATATAATATTAAAGTCAATGTCAGCCCATTTAATTGTGCAATTTGTGAACGTTCAGAGTCTTCGATATCCGATGAAGCTGTTTGCGTACTGTGCGCGCTATTTCTATCGACTGTACGACTTATATTTGGCTCAAGTAACTCTAAATCCATATTTTCCGTAGCCTGTGTACTCTCAGATAATTGAGCATTTGTATCTATATTTTTAATAGCACATCTAATTAACAAATGCAAAATGATTATATAGACAATTAAAATTCCAGCTGGTATAAATAATGCAGCAAGGGCAGCTCCATTTGTAAGAAAGCAATAAGAATATCCAGCATATTCCCGTAGATTAATCGCACCAGATATACCACAGATTATTAAAGCTATACCCCAGCCAACCAAATAAAGACCTAATAGTGGTTTAGGTATAGGTTGATCTGGTGGTTCGTCGTCCGATATAATGTCAATGTCAGATTTTGACAATTTTTTATACATATTACTGTGGATGGAAGCATAATTAATTTTTTTTTTTTAATATAAATAGGAAATTAAAAAATGTTTGAATATCAAATATACTCACCTAGCAGATGTTGCCATCCATAATAAACAACTAAGTGATAGGTAATGTAAAACAAGACCAATGCTTTGACAAATTTGAATATTTTCAGTCTGTTGAATACCAATGCTATATAAAAATGATAATAATGCCATAGAAAACCAAGTGTTAATAACGCAGTGTTTTACTTTCTTTGGCATATTAATAGAAGAGTAGCATACAATATATGTCACTGAAGTAACTAGCAAACATATTATTGTAATGAAAGTTCCAATATATATAGCAGGATTCGAGTATTTAAATTTGGGCCCATTTAAACTGAAAACATTTTTATTGTTTAAATTCTATATATATATAAAAGTAAAATATATAATAAAGTTAATAATTACCTAAAACCATCCTGATTAAGATACGAAACATCTTGTAAAAGTCCATAATAACCTAATCTATTACATTGGAATACTATTAAATTATTGAATAAATTTGATAACTGACATCCATCGCTAATCCATCCACCAGATTCATTCAATGTCTCGTCCCAAACTACAGGTTGTGGTTTTTTACCAACATAATGATGTAAAGGAGCTCTTAACATAATATAAATTGGATCAGATAAATTCTTTAATGTTAATCCGACTGAAAATAATGATAGAGATATTAATTATTGATCAAGAGAGTATATAATTTAAATATTAAGAATATAATTGTATTTCAAGTAAAAGTGTTATATTTACTTACTCAATTTGCTGCCTATTACAGACGTTGAAATATCCATATTGTCAGTATTTGCAACTTTAGGAAACAATCTATTATCATTGTACATTGAAATCATAAGTTTATGAGATACTATGGTTTCTTGTGCATTTTGTAATAATGTTGCTGGTAACTGAATCGAAGCTTCAATTATTTTGTCTTTAGTATTAACAGGAATTGTTCTGTTATTTGTTGTACAATGTAATGATCGTTTATCTAAATCATTAGTTGGATTAAGATTAGTATACCAGGTACACATTAATCCAGTG
The DNA here is from genome assembly GCA_023678845.1 of Mischocyttarus mexicanus. Lineage (NCBI taxonomy): Eukaryota > Metazoa > Arthropoda > Insecta > Hymenoptera > Vespidae > Mischocyttarus > Mischocyttarus mexicanus. Next base: position 654,806 of record JACGTP010000055.1, on the reverse strand, counting down.
AAACTATCCCGTTTAACTCTAAATTCTTCCAACGCCATATTCTTTTTATGCATTTGTATTGTTGGAGTGAATTCCGTGATAGTTTCCGTAGCTTTAATTAATCTTGAGCATGATTTATAGTTAATTTCGGCAGTTTTTAACATCTCTTTCGGTAAATTTAATAATGCTTCAATAACATTAATAAGCATATTACCCAACTCTTTTTCATCATTCAAAAAACTTAAATAATTTTCTATTGTCAATGTAATAAAATTAATTTCTATAGGATCGGTCAATTTAACACCTTCGCTGGTATAATTTTTAAAACGTTTAGCTGTCTCTAATAAGTTGCCTAACGTAAGAGATAGGTTTACTTTAGAAAATTGTTCCAAAACCTTGGTAGTGTGTGATACAAATGGACATATGTCTGTGTTTAAGTTTTCCCAAAATCCAGTTGCATTGCAATGATATGTTGCTCTCAAAGATATTTGCATTAAATTCGACAAGAGATTACCTTCACAAGGCAATTCTGCTTTCCACCCTACCACTGTTCTAGGCCATGTATACATTCCTTTATTATTTCTAGTTACTGAAATTAAGATTTATATTATTAATATTTTACATTTGTTACATATAAAAATGAAAAAAATAAAATATATATATATATATATATATTTAATACCTGCTAAAGGACAATAACGAGTTTGTTCAGATATAACTATTACGCTAATTTCTTTAGATCTATTTCCATTCGTAGAAGTTAAAAAACAATTCCATTGTCCATTGTGTTCATCTTTTATTGGAATAATACTAAGAGAACTAAATATAAAGAAAAAAGGAAGTAAGAATTATATAATAATTCGGTAACATTACCAAATTGATGTGTGTATAAGAATATAAATCTGTTATAAAAGTGACATTATACCTGTCGACAATACCACTGTCAGAAAGATATCTATTTTCGATCTTAATATTAGGCAAATTACTCTGCGGATCTTTGTATACCTCGAGATCCAAAATTTCAGTAGTTGTATTAGGATACCATAACCAATTTAATCTTGCATTTTTATCGTCTATAATGCTTGGTGCTCTACACTTTAAAGTTATCGAATCTCCAGCAAATACTACTTGGTTTTGAATTGGTCGCAATTCAACAGACGGTGATGCCCATTGGCAATGAAAATTTTCTAATAATCTAAACTTTTTAATAAGCTGCCCTTTGATATTTATCGGCGATGCACATTTAGCAGGTGGACTGAAACAATAAATGCAAGTTAATATTAACACTTTGACTGCCACGTTGGAATCACTGTTTTGCTCAGAATGCCATGATAGTATTTTATGATGCTAGATGTTGTAAAAATAAATCTTTTATTTTTGGTGGTCCAATAAAAATATTTAATTGTTCAATGGTGTAGATGAGAAAAAATAACACGAGGACAAATATCGTAATATATTTAATATTATATGAAACTTTTTACCTTAATCTAATAGAGGTATTATGAAGCCAATAACGAAACCAATAAAGTTCACAATCACATTTCCATGGATTATTGGATAAGTCTCTGTAATTAAAAAAACAATTCTATGAAATTATGAAACTAAATTTTTGAAATGGGCGACTACCACAGTAAAAAAATATTATCTTTTATACTTACAATTGTTTCAGTAACTTCAATCTATGAAATGTTCCTTCTTTCAAAGTCGTTAAACTATTTCCACTTAATTTTCTGAAACATTATATTTTTCTAGCAACATACTTATAACAGTACACTGCATGCACTCGTATATTCATAGAATATGATTGCGTACTAAATAGAATTATAAAATATAATTCATATATAATAGTGCTTATATAGTGATCAGAAGCAGCATAAGCAAAGTAATGATATATGACAAAAAACAATGCAAAAATCCCACTTACAAGCGATCTAAATTCAGCAAATTATTAAATAAAGATGGCGTCACCGTATTTATTTGATTTCCCGATAAATCGCTGGTAAAAAAGAAAAAGAAAGAAAATAAGTAAATAAAATATAAGAGACAAAGGAAAAGCGCTCATGTGAATACATCTTTTCACGTATACTTAACTTACAGTCTTCTAAGATTAGACAATTGTTTAAAGGCATAGGTATCTATCGTAGAAATTTGATTTTTACTCAAATCCCTAGAAGNGAACAATCATGAATAAAAAATTTGACACGTGTCATAATAGAAATGCACCATATTTATTATCTTCAATTATCTTTGAATTGTTTTATTATGAAAAAAATATGTTAATATGTTATTAATTTTTCTTCAATTAAAAAAAATTATACTCTCTCTCTTGCTCTCTTTCTATCTCAACTATACCTTTACTGCACTTTTTGTTTTATTTATTAGTAGGGAAAGCACAACAACATATTTGGTTTTTAATTTATAGAAAATATGTTAAAATATTAATTGTGTTCCTTTCTCCTTCACCGAGTGAAACTTATACGAAAAATATATATATATATATATATATGAAATAAATTAGAAATTGTATAATTGATAAATGCAACGATTTACCTTCTTGCAAGGAAAAAGTTGATACGCAATATTTTGCGTAAAAATATATATATATTTATGATTTTCAATAGTGTTCTGCGATGGGAGGGGGGTACACAAAATATATAATAATAATAATTTAGTTCTGTACGCATTCGCATATAAATAATACATATTAATTTCAATTAATATGTATTAATATACGCCCCGTGAGTGCGGTGGACTAAACCAAATTTCACTGTATATTAACATTTGACTAGATTTCTCCTTAAATAAAATGAAATAAAATATATCCGATATCGCGTTTGTGTCTTATTTAACGTTAATTTAAATAATCGAAGAACTTAGCGTAATGGATATTTATTACATTATTTATAATTTTTCTTTCGACGCATTATTTTTCGTGAATAACTTTTATACGAACTTATCTTTTTATTCTTTTCATTTATTTAATCTCACGTTGATAATACTTATTAAGTATACGTTTTAATCTCTATAACCGGATATCTTGTATATAAACCTAATTAAAAATGATATATAAAAAAGATATATAAAAAAGATATCGAATATTTTGTTTGGATTAATTCGATCTATTTCTGTTATATATATATATATAAAAGGAAAATAAATAGACTAACCTTTAGAACAATCCGTTCCATGATAGCCTGGATCGCATTGACATTTGTTAGGTGAAACGCAAACACCCTCAAGGCATTTATCGCAAAAAGGTAGACAGTTCGTATCGGCATCGTCGTTCACTTTTAGAATTTCAACTGGTTTGTAACCCTCGCAGCATTCCTTCACCTTCCTGGTCTTGACTTCCGACTGCAAAAGAATTCCATTCATACATTCAAACGCCTTTTCTTAACATTTCTATCCGTTAAATCTAACGTGTCCGATGCTATTACTAAACATACTTATCTATATTTCTAATATTCTCGTCAATTTATTTCTTTAGATAGAGATTTTCGATAGAATTTTATTCGATATTCATAGTATTGAGATATTTTTGTTTTTTTTTTATAAGAATAAAAGTAAAATGGAGATACAACGAGAAGACAAAAATTGGAAAGAGGAATAGAAAGATAGAAAGAGAGAGAGAGAGAGAGAGAGAGAGGGTATATCCATGTAACGGTTTCGTTAGTATTCCGTCTTTAAAGTGGATACCAGAAGGCCGTATAGTTTATGTTCATAAATTACACGTCAAAAATGGCTACTACGTTCATTTAACTCCTTGCCCGTAATCTTCCTACGGCTGATCGTTATTTTCATTTTGCTGTTAATTACTCCCACGTTCCTACTACCAACATGCATTAACGAAAAATATATTTCACTTTCTTTCGCATAATCATTGAAGAATTTCGTAATCGGTAATCTTCGTTCAATTTGCGTAAATGTTTTTTTTTTATTTTTTTTTTATATTCTTTTGATTTCACGTTCTCTAAGCAATCTATACGTGTTGTTGAAATAAAAGAAATAAAAAAAAGAAAATACGTAGTCATTTTTTCAACGATCTTAAATAAATTATACGTGTGCTCTATATTTTTAAGAATAATAATAATAATAATAATAATAATAATAATAATAATAATATGAAATAGTATATTATTTAATCTTCCAAAAGGAGAATGATCGGAATCATTTTTCGATGATTAATTATTCGTGTCTATCAAATTGCGACTTGTTGCTACTATCTCATTAACTTTTAAAGTGAAAGTGGAATAATCATTCTGTTCTATTACGGAATACATACATACATATATACATAACATAAATACATAAATAGATACATACATATGTATGCTTGATACATTTCAATTTACCAAATTATTTTACGAGATTTGTTCCAGTTTACAATTTTTCTTATAAATCATGTTTTTCTTTTTAAATATGTTAAACGTTATTTTTGAAGAAAAAATAATAGTATTCATATATTTCTAATTATATTGGTGATTTTATCGTACGAACCAACGATACAAAATACTTTTAGATCGTAATTAATTCGAGTAACTATTACCTTATTCGAATGATTAAATCTCGTTTATAATTGATCCAGGACGTATATAAATTATATAACAAGAATATATATATATTCCAGTTTTTCGTTAAATATTTATTTCAATACGATGTAAAATAGAGAACGGTCAAACTTCGTTGATTCGATATCACTGGGAATAAAAAAAATTAATTAACGAAAGAAACCGATTGGTCTGGTCGAATCTAGAAATCTTCATCACAGAAAAAACAAATTCCTGTTTCAGTTTAGTTGCTTCGAAGGGTGGAGGGGAAGAGTCGGGTTAAATATCAAACAAAAAAAAAAAGAAATGAGAATGATATCACGTCGATTACGTTATTTTCATTACCATCTAAAATCAGATAATCAATATTTCACGTTAATATTATTTACGACTTTTTTGATTATTATTTCTCTCTCTCTCTCACGTTATTTAAAAGATTCCACTCTATTTATTTTTTTCTTCACTCTTTTATTTCTTACTTCTAATTCAAAATCTTCTTCTTATTATTATTATTCATGTTATTTTCTTCAACGATCATATACGCGTGTAAAATGTTAATGATAGTGCTTTATGTTACAAGGACCCCTCTTGTTCTATGAACAACATAGTTGGATAATTATCGATCGATGAATGGTCCAGATAAACTAAGACAGGAAATTCTCTGAGAATCTTACTTGTGGTATAGTATTCATAAGTATTGTACAATTTAGAATTACAACGATTTACTATTCATCGATTAGATTTATTTCCTTTTTTCGTGTAACGTCGTACACGTAATTCCATGAGAAAATATTTAACATGTAACACCTGCTAAAAATTCTGTCGCATTTATGTAAATAAGACTACTTCTCTCTCGTATACGTTAGTTCGTTGGTAAAGAGTTGAATAAAATTATGCGAGCGTGATCGATCAGGTTCTTCGATATAACGCGGATATTTCGTCATATGCATTTTCCATACGAATTAAATCTGTTGGAGTATTTTAAAAATACTTTGTTTTTTTCTTCTTCTTCTTCTTCTTCTTCTTCTTCTTCCTTTATCTTTTTCTTTTTATTTTTATCTTTCTTTATTTTTTTGCTTTCCTGTCATTTCACTTATGTGAAATATTTTTCTACGGAGTTTTATATGTAATCATTCTTTGTACGGCATTAGATCGTTATCCTATTAAATCTACGAGATATAATGATTTAGATTAAATCGTGCACCATAATCCGACACGACTAGGATATTTTCCTATTCTTTTTATTTTTTTTTTTTTTCGTTTTTATTAATTCTAACATAAGATTAAAGTGATCGTGTGTTGTCCGTGTTGTTTGTGTAACTTTTTAGACAAACGTTTTATAATACATTGACCATATAAATTTCCTTGTATTTATTCTCATTAAATTCTTTATCTCTTGTAAAAAGTCCATCGTCATTTTATTATCAAAGTCATACTTGAAAAGAAACCTAATTCTTAGTGGTTTTATTTTAATAATGATCTTCTTCTTCTTTTTCTTCTTTCTTTCTTTGGATTAGGCGAAATGCCAGTTTATTTATAAATTGCCTGTTTAATTATTAATTTTATTAATTATTAATTATTAATTTATTTTTCTTTTCTTCTTTCATTTTTTTTTCGACTAGTTCATTTAATTATTTCTCTTTCATCCTTCGGTCTAAGAGCGGTTCGTTCGTTCCATGTTTAAAAGGTGCGGTTCCTTTCCTTCCTTCCTTTCTTTCATTATTTTTATTTGTTTAATTAGACTCTTAAAGCAGCCACTTTCCCTGTAAGCCATAATTAACGCATTTGACTACGCTCGAGTGAACGAAAGGGATGACGCCGAGTGAAAGATAAAAAGGAAAACGAATTTTTTTGGTTTTTTTTATTCTCCACGACGTTGAATTAATTCCATCTCTATAATCCTAATTTTTTTTTTAGTTATTAAAATAAAAATAAAAAAAGGAGATTATACAACAATATATATATAATGTAAAGGTTCATTTATTTTAATTAGATAGGGTTGGTAAATATATATTCAATGATTTCACCTTATATACAAATATTTGATTCATTTAATGGGTCATTGATTTTGTTCATATAACTCATTCCTATAGTTAATTGTTTGTTTAATCTAACAAACTATGGTCGAATAGAGCATCGTGGACGGTTCCTTAAACGTCTAATCGATTTTGTCGTTATATAACGTTCCGAGGATACGTTTATCGTATATATGCATGTGTATATCTAAACGAGCACGAGTACTGAAGCTTTCTAGGAAATGGAATGTTTGCTCCAGTAACATCGGGCTCGACGCTTTATACGAAAGTAACCAGTGGAATTGCATTACGTTGCCTCTATAATGAACGGATTGCTTGATTAACGATACAAGGAAAGGGAGTATATGAGAAAGAGAGAGAAAGAGAGAGAGAGAGAGAGAGGAGGGGGGGAAACTATTTCACTTGGACATTAAATACTTAGAAGTACATACACATAATACTGGCATTCTTAATACCTTGAAATTGGACCGTAAGAACGTAATTCGAATTTTTTTCTTGATATTAAATAATGAAATAAGTTTAAACGAAAAATAATTGTTTCTGCGTTAAATCATCCCCACGTTATTTATTCATTTTTGGATTACCATCAAAGTTATAATTTATAATGTATCGTAGAATTATTCGTACTTTTTAGTCTCCAAGCTTAGAGCAACTTGGCGAATAGTACGAGGTTTTCTGGACATGAAATTCTAAATTTTACGACAAGTACAAGTTTCCGGATCCCAATTTCTCAAATAATCGAAAAATACAACGTTTATCTTGAAGAAATCTTGAAGTAGTATTTACAACTACATAGAATAAAAATATGAGGATTATTTTTCTAAGTATTACTTAATTAGGTCACCCTTGCATTTTATGTTTTTCGTAAGATTTGTTATATTTTGCGAAACTAAATTTTCTTATCAGTTATATCAAATTTTACTTATAATAAAATATTTAATAGGAATAAAGTTTATATCAATCTACAAATTGTATATAATCCTATATGTTTCTTTGTATAAGAATGTGAAAATATTATAGTTTAAAATTGACAATAGTGGTAAAAATAATTCCATGACTCGGTTTTATGTAAAATGTTGATATAGTGATTTAATACACATATATATATATATATATATATATCATTTACCTTTATCCGATAACGTTGTCTTTTTTCAATTCGAGTTCGAGGACATCTCGGTGGAACTTGGAAGCACCACGTGAACGTGTTCACGACTACCGGCTGTTCGTATCTTTCCATCGAGGTGACCGTGTAACTGTAACATTCAATCAATTAGAGATTAACCTCTCTGGTTATACCCTTATCGGGATGAGTATAATGTTATGCGAATGGGACGAGGTTACTATGGGATAGGATATCTAGCGAACCCAGCCAAGATCAGTATCAAGGTTTACATCCTATTAAACCTATTAAGCGAGTAATAAATATGTAATAATTACATTAATTATATAATAAGAGTATATTAAATATGACAAATTACACGAAATATACTAATACATCATTTTTAAATTTCTTTTTAATATATTACATTTATCGTAGAGAATGATTTTCTGAAAATTGAGACAGATTATCGTTTAATTTTTTTGTCTCTTTTTTTTTGATAAAAATAATAAATATCGTATGGAAAATAATCCGTTGTAATTTTCTACGTTTATTATTTTATGCGTATATATGCATCGATGCATCTGCTCACAGATGCAATTGAATTTTATTTTTAAATTAATTTAAATTTCGGATTTTTGTTAATCAATGAAAATGGTTAATTAAAATGATCATTCGATCGAATAGATTTATTCAATTGATTCATTTTCGGTAAAATCCTTACATTATTTCAATTATGATATTTTAAATAATAACTAACTTTTCGATCCTGGTGCAGATAGTGTCAGCCGATGATGCACTTGATACTGCGATGATGTAAAAAATTAACAACGATTCTCCGAAAACGTTCATTTCAAGTTAGATAACGATGATTACTTATAATTCATAATTTTCTTCGTATAAAATTATTATTTTTGCAAATTAAAAAAAAAATTAAAAGTCGATCAACAAATTTCTTTCCGATGATGTTTCTTTCTTCTCCTGAAACATAAAATTTAGTGTTAGCAAGGAAAATACGAGATATCTCATTTCTCGAATGGATTGAGAAAGGAAGGAACGGTATTGGTCTTGTTAGTGGTCTCTAAATACTTATGGAGTATCTCGTTACCATCCGTAATGCGAGACCCGTTGAAGGTGCAATGTTACGGTTATTCCTTGTACTTTGGGAGGATAAAGAAAGTGAAGTTTCTAAGTTTTTTTTTTCTTTTGATTATATCTAAATAATTTGTAAATTTTTCATATAATTTTAATTATTATAAATATTCAAATAAAAGTATATATTGGAATATTGGTTAACGATTAGAAATGTTTCGTCCATGCTCATTTTGCAAATTAAATAAATCTTTTGTAAATTCCTAGAATCACTCGTACCTTTCGTGTCATACACGTCGTGCACAAAAAATATTTCAAACCAATACAAGTGACGACAAATAAAATCATACTACTGCAGTAAAGGGAGATCGAATATAATTGAATAAGCAAGCTATTTTAAATTAAATTCAACTGGAAAGTAAATTAAACTTGTTGGGTGTATTTAAAGAGATACGGTATAGCATTTCGACGAATAGGAACGCACGTGCAATAAACTCATTTAAAGTTAACATATAATATCTGCTGTTCCTTCGAATGGATCCAACGAGGACAACGTGTGATTTATCACACGTGCTATATTAGACCAGTAGAGACAGTATACTATCTATTTCGATACACACGTACATACATATACATATACACATACATAGAGGACACAGAGAGACAGACAAACATACAGATGAAGATTATCGTGAGAATTGAAACAGTAGACGCTATTTAATTTTTCGAATCGTCGTCGCACCGGAAACACTGAAGCACGAACGCAAATAGGAGTCGTCGCGTCCTTTGAAGGGATCGTTTTCAAAGGGTGTTTTTTCTCTGACAGGAAGTACGAACTTGACCAAATAATTTTCGACAATAGCCACTACCGACACTTACAAAAGGAACGGGGGGATATTCTTCTCAATCGTTTTCTTATTAACGATTTAAAAAAAGAAAAAGAAGTAAATGACAGTCACGTTTCATTGCACAAATTTTAATTTGACAAATAATTATTTGCGAGAATGGATACGACACTTCTTAAGAAAAACGAGCGGTGAGTGGAGGGAGGAAAGAGGGAATGAGAGAATATTCTATTCAATCGTATTTCTTATTAACGATTTAAAAAAAAGAAATAATTGTTAGGTTTCACCTTTACTTTCTTTGCTTGAGAGATATTAAACACCGTTAATTAATATTAATCAAGTATATATATTCTCATTAAGTTGAACGCATTTAAATTAAATAGACACGTTAATCGACATTTTCTCTCCCGCAGTTAGTCAAGTGCAGTTTTATAAAGTCTCGAGACTTTCGAAATAGGTTTTATATTGTGTGTTAAACGACGACCCGTCGTCCTTAACCTTTTTAATGTCACGATCTCGTTCGTAAAAAGGCCGTATCGTTCCTACGTCCTTCTATTTTAACTTTTAAACGAATGGATTTGTTGTTGTGATCTAACTAAACGTTCCTAGCGTTGTATGACCGAACTGCAAGCAAGCGCGAACGCGTGAGATCGTAATTTAGATGTTTTTGTTTGGTTTTTAGAAGATCATCGTACTCTCGAGTGAGAACAAGTGTTAGCTAACACGAGACAAAAAAACAAAGAGAGAAAAATATCTCGGTGACGTTTCGAGTTCACCCAGCTGTTCGTCTCTCGTGTTGGATTGAGAATTATTTTTCCTTCTGTTATTTTTTTATTAACATATCGTGCGAAGAGTCGTTCGCATTAAAATGAAGAAGAAACAAAAAATTAAATCTAACGCACGATCGTATATATTCAACACCTACGCGAAGAACCGTAATTCGAATTTTTCTGCTTCTCTCATTTCTCCTATTCTTTTTTTATACGCGTCAGATATATGGTTTTGACAGGGTTTTTTTTATTATTTTTAAATTAAAGAAAAAATTAATTAATGCCGTATATTTGAACAGTCTATTTGAATTCCGTATTAAAAGTTCACACGAAATTCCCATGTTTCGTTAATTTAATTGTATTATTTAATATTTTTCGTTTCGGGGGATAGACAACTTCGAATAACAATTGTCTATTGTTTTGTTCTTCTAGTTTTTTTTTTATTAACGTTGTTTTATCGAGGAACACGTAGGTGTGCCGTACACTATACTAATTATACTTACGTTTATTTTTATTGATGATATACAAATATATTAACGATGATTATTATTCCAAAATAATATCACTGTCCTTTATGAAATTAATTTCTTTCTTTCTTTTATATTACACAATTTATTAATTATTTAAAATCCGGTAAAATAATGAAGAAATTAGTATTAGAAACGATAGAAAAAAATGTTAAATATAGTAAGATAAAATTTCGTACATCAGATTCGCGGGTTGATTCAGAACTGACAGGAGGGAACGTAACCGAGCAATTGGCGTTGTCGTCACTCGGAATGCACTTGTGGCTCAATGAACTTCGACCCTCCCTGTAACGTTCAGAAGAATGACAATAAAGACAGGGTACCAAGAGGGAAAAGAGGGATTGGCTTAGGTTTGGAGGGGGACAGAATTAACGGGAAAAGGGATGAAAAGGGAAAAGATACTCGAAACGACAAACGTTTGTCGGGATCGAGGATATCCTGTGGAGAGAACAGTCTCCTCGAAAAATACGAGAAATTCCTTTTTAGTTTATTTCTTTACTTACTACCTTTTCCCCGCCTTTTATTTATATCTTAACCTTTAATCTTTTTCATTCATTTACATACCGTATTAAGATTATTGCAAATATTGACCGACACTCTGCCAATAATTTTTTATTTGTTTCCATCTTCAATGTGGTTATTACAACGTGCATTACGAAGATTGGGAAAAGAAAATAAATTCATCGGACAGTAATTAAAAAAATAAAACTTCATATTCCATATAATATGCGATGTAACTAATTTATTTTTTGGCTCAACAAATTTTACTTGTTTATTTTGTAAAATATAATACGTATTACGTAATTATTTTCTATGATAACGTCAAATATTTAACTCCCATAAAAGTAAGTTTAACAAACCGATAATGATCGATGTAAAAAAATTCAAATACGCATACTACCTGCCGAATAATTCGTAAGAGAACGTTCGAACGTTAGTATCCTCCTCTTTTCTAACTAGTTTTTGCTGCTAGGAAAGTACATGGTTACGTTTCAAAGAAAGAAAGAAAAAAAAAAGGAAGATAAAATCTGAATAGACGAGCGAAAGTGAAGTCGGGCTTCTCGTCGGTTGTCGGACTCTGTGACTACGAACAAGTAGACTGGTATAATGGGATGATTGGTTAGGGCAATTCCCTCTTGTTCTCGCGGCACGCAATGAACCGGACTCTCGTTGCAACCAACGTTCAACGAGCCCATCCATCGGTCGTTTAATCTTATAAGCCACGAATAATGCCTTCGTCCTACGACATAGACTAATTAGCAGTCACGGAAGAACGATCGGTTCCTTTTTGTTTTTTTCTCTCTCCTTCTCTCTCCTTCTCTCTCTCCCTCTCTCTCCTTACGATTAGAGTAGTAGTCGTTCGGGTGTGTAGTTCCAAAAAAAATGTTTATTTTTTATATTTAAAAAATGCAAAAGAAAGAACGTGTTCTTTTGAGAAAAATTATCATACAAATTTTATATCCTAATTTCTAAGAATCTTGTAGATTATTTTATTCTTTTGATTCGAGTCGTTTATTAGTATTCTAATTTCCTTTCTTTTTTTTTTTATCGAAGAAAAAATTCTCGATCGATATCGTTTCGTGGAAATATTTCTAGAAGATGGAATAATTTAATTTTTAATTTTATTATAACCATTTGACCTACGTCCAGTTTCTTTTATGATACAGAACGGAATCATTTGGAGATCTTTTTTAATGACTTGAATTATAAAATGTCGAGACAGATAGTTTCTGTTCAATTCCTCGGCCAGTTCATATATTTCGTAACATTCCAATAAAAAAAAAATAAAACAGAGAAAACTAAACTGCGAAGACGGGACTAATGAGAGAATAGCGTCAATTTTTGATTGTATTTTGGGTCTAATTATAAATTATAGATAATATCTCTCTTTAAAAAAAATATTCGCGAAGATACGATCTACAAATTTTTTACGAATTTCGCATATGTTAAAAAAATCGACGTTAAATGAAAAGAAAATAAAAAATAAAAAAAAGAAGAACCCATAAAAGTTGTTTTTATCATTTAAAAATACTCTCAAAGTGAAAGTATTTTATGTCTAATCTCATTTAACGCGTATCGGCAATGTTGTTCCGTTTGATTATAATTTGTTATTCCAACGATTCGTCCTACGTGGTAAAAACCCATTTGCGAGAATAAGTTTCTCCGGGTTTGTAAGATATATTCGATAGAATCGGCATTAATAAAAGAGATAAACGTACAGGAAAGTTGTTTAGCTTCTCGGTTTTAATTGACTTACGAAAAATGAAATTCGATCTTAACGCGAATAGATTTTCATCTTAGCTGCTTAGCTGCTGATTTGAATCCTCCGATAATTGCTTTTTTCATTATTATGGGACTACTTTTTGTTGACAAAAATCGACATATAAGATAGAAAATACATGGTCGATAGGTAGGTTTGGTTGTATAACGATTGCGTCGATTAGAGATCGTTCGTAGTAGTCATTTCGAGATCGTTTAATTAACGCCTCCTCCTCTATGGGATTGCGGGATAACCATACGCTATTTGAAAGAATTTACAACAACAACAAAAAATAGAAAGCTAACGGGATTTGAATAAAAGTAAGCATGTAAATATATCCGTTTTGCCCACTTGTCGACCAATTCAACACGGATTCGAAACATACGGTGACACTTGTCTTAATCGTTTTAAAGAGGCATGGTTAAAAATATTATCGATAAGTGATTTAACATGTTTACGAGAATAAATTATTATTTTATACTACGAATTAGAAATTTGATTAGTCTTAAATTCCGCAGTAGTTTATATCTCGTGTGCTACTAATTGGGTTTTAGAAATAACTAAATAAATAAAAAAAAAAAAAAGAAAAGAAGAGGAAGAGGAACAAAAAAGGGAAAACAATTTCGAATGGTACGAGAAGAGATTATTTTTATTCCTCTTTCGGCCTTGACTTTTCGAAATTCCAATCCGAAGTCCGTCTAACCGCGAAACTATAAAAAGAACTGAATTTAAGTGATCGTTCGAACGATATTTAAAAAAAAAAAAATAAAAAAAAAGAAAAGATTGGAATATATATATTTTATTTTTGAAATAAAATAATATTATATCGGTTCGACGTTTTTCGAAGAAATTTATAAATTATGCTTCGCATTTAATGTTATATCATAGTTCGTTGGAAATGCTATTTTTATCGCGTTAACGATTATACATATACATAGAATTGATATCGTTAGATTTTTTTTCCTTCTTCAAACTAATTAATAAATAAAATTACAAAGAAAAAAGTAATAAGTTAGTATAAACCATTAATACGAATAATATCGTTTGTCACGTTAATGATATACCGGAAGAAAGATACTAGAGACATGTTTCCATTGTAAGTGGATAGCCATATTGATTATATTGTTGGTTAAAAAGAAAAAATAAAGTATATTCTTTTTTGTTTGTTTGTTTGTTTGTTTTTTCTTTCCAAGGAGACAGGAGAAAGAAACGGAGACAGAAGTTGAGAAAGTTGGTCGTGCACATGGAACTCGATCAGAGACAGTGACATTGGTCGAACAACAACATCGTGAGCTGTTTGATATTACGCAAGACAACAAGCATTGTTTCATTGTAATGATCAATCGTAATTAGGTCTCATTACGTTTCTAATAACTAATATTATTTTCTGAATATATATATATCTTTGATATATATCTCTTTAAACCAACGATTTACCTCATTTCGTAAAACGAGATTGGTAATTTAAGGGACACGCTCTGATGATCGATAAAGATCCGTGATTTCGTAAAAAATTCTTTACGATCTTTATTCTGTATTGTTTAATACAGTTTAAATACTACAGAAAAGAGAAATAAAGAAATATAAGATCTTCCTATTTTTTTCTATTTTTATTTTAGATTATTTTACTTAATAATATACGATCTGTCCTATTAACTTTTTTTTTTTAACACATTCTATGTGAATTATTATTAACTTGAATGCATCTGAATAGAGTATTTCAACTAAATAGTTTACATATATATTTTTAAAATGTGTTATAATGAGAGATAATATTATTAATAATAATATTTTGTATAAAATTTCGTTTAAAATATGTCTCCTCTTTTATACCGTGTTCTACAAACAACATACTGAAAAATGTATTAGCACGTGTCTCGCATACAATGTGTTTGAATACTGTTCGTTAATTAGTAAAATAATGTAAAATATAAAATATAAAATATAAAATATAAAATATAAAAAGTTAATGTAAGAAAATAAAGAAATTTATAGGACGATAATAGATTCGTGAAATCGAACACCCCTATCTACTCGAATAATTCTATTAATGAATTATTGATTATTCGTTTGTAAAATCCGAGCGCATCGATAGAAATGATTAAAACTCAATATCGTATCGAGTGTAAAATCGAAACAACGTTCCCTTTTTTTAATCTCGTTTCGTTGTTGCGCAATTGACGAAGACGCCTTGGTTTCCCGTTACTTTCTTTTCTCTCGAAAATAACTTTCGCGGTCGATGGGTAAGAATGTATATATATATGTATAAGTATATATGTATAAGTATAAGTATATAAAAGTATATTTATGGGTATTTTTATGTGTTGAAATATTTAAAAATGTATGTGTGTGTGATTATTATACACTTTTCGAAATAAATTAAATTGCTTCGCTCTTTATCTCACTCTCTCTCTCTCTTTCTCTCATTACTTTTTTCTTTACAAAATGTATCTTCGATGAGATAATCAAAAGAAAAAAAAAATGTAAGAACAAAAAGAAAAGATATAGGATCGATTTAAAGAAAAAAAAAAAAATGCACCAACATCGACGTTCCTCGCGTGTATTCGTGAATGGTGAAAGTGGTTGATTGGTTGGTCGGCTGGTTACTGGCTGACCAGCCGGTTCATTGTGCGCGTTGCAGACGTTTCGTGGAAAGGATCGACTTCCCGGTCTTCCGATTATGCAAGTTGACGAACCAGTTTTGGGCCAGGTCGAAAACTCTTCCTTTCTATTCGATGTCAACCCTTCCTTTAATCCCATAGTGTTAAAAAAAAATACTTCACTTGGTTATGTTATTTAATTTTTATTTTTTATATTTTTCCTCTCACTTATCCACACATACACACACATATATATCTTATCATTTAATATTTTTAACATCGGTTTTATATAACTTGGTTATTAATATACTCTAAAGTCCAAATATTTTACACGATCGTACATCACTTTGCGTAACTTTGGAAACCAACGATTATTAATTTTGAAAAATAATATTTATATTAATATTTATATATACATATGTATATGTGTTTTGAAAGATGTTTTTATTTATTTGAATATTTCAAGCTATAGTTGATTATCGATAAATATTTGTATTTGGGTTTAAATATAAGAACAAATTCCGATATATGGTACGTAACTTTAATAATATATGCATGCAATTGAAAATATATACACTCGAGTAAAAACTAATTAGAAATAAAATACAAAAAATAATCTCTTCCGATTATTTTCCACATTTTCAATCTTAAGATATATGTTTTTTCATTTCAAGTTGTTAGATTAATGAGGAACGGAGTGAGTTATTAAACCCGATAATACGAGTCCCACGTATAATCTATGAAATTGAAGCTGCAAACAAGAGAAAATCCATTATACCGTTATGATTATTAAAATAAAATTGGCATGTGTTCTGGTTTGACGCCAGTTGCTAGCATAATAGAACCCAACGTTCTCGTTTATCATGAACGTCCAATCAGTCGGACAGTCGTCATTCAACACGTTCGATCTTAGAACATTAATGCATTACGTAATGCGTATGATCAGGATCCGTACGTGGAATTGATTCAGTCATTAAACATTATGACGAAACAAACGTTACCTCGGATTTAATTGTATTATTTTAAACCCATCGAATTTGACATACTTTTTTTTTCTTTTTTTCTAAAACGAAAACTTTCTCGCACAATTATAATCTATATACTTCTCAATACGATTAGTTTCAAATTAAGAGATAGTCCTTAGAAAGTATTTACTTGATTATTATTATCGTCCGATAATAATGCAAAAAGGGGGTCATTTTAAATTATCACATTTATTCGAATTTATGGAAATATACGACTTAAACGTTCGACTTTCCTCGGTTGTTGCATTTTTTTTTTATTTCGGTTTTTTCCAAGGAGACATTATACTCTTCGTTCCTACGTCTTCAAATTACGAAACTGGGCGAACTACTTTCTGGTCATCTCTTCCTCGCTGCAATTGCATTTCACCGCATGAAAGTAAATACCACGGTGCATATGGTCTTTCTTTTTTTCGTGTGTTTTTTATTTTTCATTCTCTTTCATCCCTCTTCGAGAAAGTAACTGGTTTTTAAACGAATATAATTGCGAGAAGAAGAAAAGTCATTTGTACGTGAATGGCAAAGACAAAAAAAAAAAAGGGAAGAAGTTAAGTTTCAGCACGAATTTTATAATCAGAAGAATCAAGAATCAAGAATGTAACAGGTTTCTGTATGATTTTCTTGCTATTCATTTCTATCAGTTACTCGTAACTGCTTTCTCGATGTAAGAGTTTATTCTTTGATTACATTTATATAATTAATATTGTAAATAAAAAATTAGATTGGTATAATTAAAACATAGCTGAAAAAATAGGAAAGAATAAATATTAATTCTCGAAAAGTTTGAATCCAATGAGATTATTTTGGATAGAATTATTTATGGAGAAGTAGGTTCGATAAATTTTATTTGTATTTTATCAATGCTTAAAATTAAAATAATGGAATGTGGTATTGAGTACACTGATTACACAGCAGATGAGTGTGGTACGTAATCTATGAGATTTATACGCTCGCGTTTGACGCACACAAACATACATAATAAGATCGACACAACGTTTGATATGTTATTAAATATTAAATTGTTTCATTATTCTCGTATCGAGGATTCGATTCAGTAATGAAAGATCAATCTTGACTGATCAACTGAATTCTTTGATTTAACCCTTTGGTTTCAACTTCTTTTCTCTCTTTCTATTTCACTTCATAGTTCAGCAGCATTACATTATACTTACAACCATTTTTGGTAACGCTCCTAGTTCACACGTTTGTAGAACTCATCAATCAATTTTTATTTTTAATAGAAAAATATCGCTATTAAAATAACGATTGTTGTTTCAAATAAACGAGACGTTTGAAACATCGAAAATGCATGATTGTAATATCCACTTCCGTAAACTTGAAGTCCAGCAGTTTCTATACTACGTTTGCAGTAATCTCCATCTGAAAAGAATAAATGAAAATCATAAATAATCTGTAAAGTTCTTTTCGTTCGACTTGATCGATTTAAACGGTCGTTTACTCTACGGGGTCAGGATCGTTTCAAAAAAAAGAAAAAAAAGAAAAGAAAAGAAAAATCTCCGGTCTCTGAACTCCAACATAGTTTTGTAGTTGAGTAAATTGATCAGTATTAAAGATCAAAATGATCTATCATTGTCCATTAAACCGATTGTCTGTTAGATCATAGGTATTCGTCTAGTATTATAATAACAGTAGTAGATGTATACACTTAGGATCAAAAGTATGTAATAAATAGCTGATTTTCATAAAAATTATCAGGATGCTTAGAATATAAAATAAAATAAAGGACAGTTGACGTAAAATTACACATTTCTTGATACAAAAAAATAATACATCATGTAAAACATATTACCTTCTAAGATTTTAGTCAATCAAATCTATCTCGATTACTATAAATAAATTCATTTATTCTCACACATGAATGACTAAACAATAAATGAGCAATACAAGGTAATATTTCTTGAATATTGAGTTAAATTCATAAACTACAATTTCTAAACGAACCAGACAATACCCAGTTTGTCTTTTAGTTTTAATCGATAAAATATATCACGTTTCTTTAAATTTACGTAAGAATTGATAACATTTTATAGTCTACAGTTGATATTTCTTAAATATGGATTCAATAAATATTTGTAATGTATAAAATATTCTTTTCTACTACAAGGATACTACAATTTTTGTTGATTAAACGATCGTGATAAGGTTCGGCTCGAGGGTCGAAAGGGAAACCTTCTAAGAAACTTCGGAATTCGTGCAATCTAGATAGAGAGAAAAAATATTTAAAAGGAGGGTGAGGAGGAGGTGGAGGAGGAGGGGGGAGGAACGATAGGAGTCGTTGAATAGAGTCGAGTGTTACTCGCTTCTCTTCGGCCTACTTCGATGTTACCCGATTTACACAACGTATTCGTTTCGAAGAAACTTTCCAAGTTAAATTCGCGATGTAAAAAGAAATCCAAAAAGGGTTCTACGTAAATTCGATTGATACCACGTCACGTACGCATCTCTACTTTCCATCGGAATCGCTTATGAGGAGACGGTTCTCTTTTCATTTTTCTTTCGACATTCAATTTCAGTGAGAGAGAGAGAGTTTATATTCAATTAGTATATTATAACATGCATACTTACAATGCAAAAATATTCATACATTTATTTCAAATAGCCTAACAGATAGCTACCCGAATAAGAACATTCCTATAACAGCGTTAATTATTGGTTAAAATCTTCCGTTCAATCTTTGGTTCAGTTTTATACAGTTTTATTTGGCATAGTTTTATATATATATATGTAAAATAAATTGTCGTTTCATATTGGAATTACCATTAGAAAATACTTAACTTCTAATAGAGTAATATTTATGAGACAATAAATATAATGTTATATTGTAGATACTATAATCATGAATAATGGGTACCACACGATTCGGTTTATGTACCATTCCCGATATTCCTAACTATAATATAATATAATATAAGAGACATAACTACAATATCCAAGAGTTTAATAAAATATATTTCCTTTTTAGAAAGAATTTATTAATCGAGATAAACTATTTTGAAACGTGACGACAATTTGCGACTATTAAATATCCATATATGTTCCTTGTTCCGTGTATGAATTATCGAAGGATCTACGTAGAAAAGGAAAAGTAGAAAGGGAAAAATATCAACGCTTGGCATTCCGAGTTGAAGAGGAGTTCTCGGAAGTTCTGTTGGAATTGAGAGTGAACGCAATTTTGACGTTGGATCACGTAAGGAAAATACGGAAGAGGTGCTTTATTCCTTTGAGGTGCATGCAACGAGATTCTTGTTTCTTGCCACTCACTTTGCACGTTTGTTTTATGTTTGCTACGAGATATATATCACATAGATACATACATAGATACATACATGCAAGCAAGAACGTCCGAGGTGCGTCACTAACTGAATTGCATGGATGGTTATAGGCTTTTAAGGTGCAACGTGCGATGAAAACGATAGTGGAATCGTCGAACGTGTGTCTCACGACTCTAAGTTACCTTCCTTTTCTTATTCTCTTTCTATCAATCTCTTTCTCTCTTTCTGTTTTATTCCATTTCCATTGCCTACCACACCTTTCCTCCTTCTCACACTCTTTTACCCACCAGAGACAACTACTTCGATTTCGCAATTAACCAATCCCACGGATCCTAGAACTTTACGATCCGTTATCTGGATCGATGACTGAACCTTACGTTTTCCTCCGTTTACGCGGAAATAATATCATTTTCTTATTTTTTGTATGTATATCTAATGTGAAAGAAAAATCTAGCAAAAGTTCTTTTTTTAATGATATAAACGTAATATATCGATTGCTCTTAGAAACACGACTTTAATTATTAAATTTCATATATTAAAGTAAGGTAGTGTTTGGTTACTCAAGAGTTTGAAATTTGACGTACGAGTGATCGCATAAGATGGAAAAAAAAAATTAGTTACTATATACCACTTATATACCAACACGTTAATCCTAATAATTTCAACGGTACCCGTCGCGTATCGTAATTTAGTCGTGTGTGTCGTCACATAGAGGAGTATTTGTAGCGGTAGCCAGTAAGTAGTACGTGGGAATCGCAACCTTCAATCTGTTACGGTAGGATATTGCATAATTTGTAACAAGTCACGGATAGTGGCACCGGTTTGGTTCAGATACGTCACGAGAATTAGAATTTTTGGTATACGAAGAAGTTTAAAGAAAAAATTGAGAAGTTTAGATGATGACAGTTACATGATCGATGATGTTTCTGTAGAAATTTTTCTTACCGTAGGACCAACCAACCACTTCACCGGTCCTAAGATTTTCCGTTCTCAACCAATCCTCAAGCGGCCTGAAATATTCTCTTAAAGCTGATCCGTCCAATCTGTCTTCACCGATCGCTTGTTCCAGAGTATCTTGCCATGGTATCGACGAACCCTTTTCCATCAAGTTTCTGTAAAACAAATGGGATTTATTTCGTTAGAAACTTTCAATCAATTACGTTGATCTATATAAAAAGGGGAATACCTTTGAAGATAGTACTTTTATAAATAAAATATCTATCATTTATTTATCTACCTTATCATTTATTTTCTAATTAATCGAAACTTACAGCAACATAAGATATTTTCTATGGTGTATGCATCTATCGCAATAAAATATGCATTGTTTCTCAAGATAAAGAAGCGCCCATATGCTTATATATGTATTATAACCTATGCGGTTAGGTTTTTATCGAAAGCGCGTAAGAATAAAGGTGTTGTTCGCACGCACGCATAATATAATTAGGCTCACCCTTGAGTAATTGGATCGAGTTACACCTACTTACCTACCCGTACGACGCAACAATGCGTAATTTTTAAAAGGAAAATCATCTCAGATGTTATATATGTATATTGCATATATATATGTATGTATATAAAACGAACGAACACAACTCTAGCAACGGGGAACGTTCTTGTTCAAACTTATTCCATAGTGCCTTTCGTTTCTAATAACTCGTTCCTAACCGTGCCTGCAGTAGTTACAAATCGTGCATACCTAATTAGGTTCGTGCGAGTTAGTTGTTAAATTCATTTCTCCAGACGGGCTTTTCTACCTTTATTAATCATCATCCTCTCTTTTGTTATCAATAAACGAATGAGACACTAATTATACGAAGATCTTTACAATGGAAAAATTTATATATATATTTATTTATTTAAATAATTTATTCTTTCTTGCATTGATCGTGTTTGAAGTATAAAAAGGGATTCAACGAAGCGAAATTTTCAAGATTACGATAGTTGTTCGTTGAATCGAATAAAATTCGTAACAAAATGCATCCTTCATATCGTTAGTTGTTCAACGGTATGACACGTTTATTTAATAATGCGCTCAGTTACTCGTAGAGAAGTAAAAGTTACAAAATTACGATATTACCTGAAACGACCTAGCAAGGGAGAGCCATGTCTTTTGTTAAGAACTGACGTCTGATTACTATTGCCGTCATCACCGTGCTCACACACGCCCCGGTGTAATATAAACTTGCTTTCCTTGGAATTTCCTAGGAATTTACTTCTCCTTGACGTCCACCCCGTTAATAAATTCTATTTCTGTACCGACCTAGAAATTATTTCTTTTTTCCTTTTCCCTTTTCTGCAGTATATCCTCATTTATTTTCGAATTGGAATATTTGATCAAGAAATTGGAAGGGGAGAAAAAAAGAAATGAATGTTCCTAGTTTTAAATTGAAAACTATTAGAGATTTGTTATACGTTCGACACCTTTTGGATCTATTAAACAGAATGTTTTCTCGTTAGGTATGAAATAATGATTCGTAGTCGTTAGAATATAATCATTCTAACGTAATTTAAAACGTTTCAAATCGTTGGTTTACAGTGCGCATATTGCCAAGAGAATTGTGCAATTTTGCACGATAAACTTCACTTCTTTTTTTTTTCTTTTTTTGTAAGAAGCCGTGAAAAGTGTTATTCCGTTGCTCGTTAACGAAGCAAACATTTCTAATTTCAATGTCTATTTGATGTTTCTGTTCTGACAAACGATCGAATTAATGAGAAACGTTAAAAGTATCGATATCGATGGTTTCCTACATTCTCACAGATCTTAACTATTATTTTTCTTTGAAGTGAAAATTGTGCCTGATGTATAGGTACAACTATGATACTACATAACGCAACGATACAAAAAAAAATATCTATATTATATAAGAAGTTGTTTTAGAAAAAGGAGAGGGAGAGAGAGAGAGAGAAAGAAGACGTTAACCCTTCGAGTTCCAGAGATTTGTCAAATCCATCTACGTCGTAAAAATGCTTACAATTTTTATACGTTTTTTTTTCTTCTTCTTCAGTCGCGCGGTTGAATAATACTTTCTATCCAAGTCAATTTTGAAATATTTTCTTTACAAATTTGTACTTACACACATTTGATTTGTAATAATGAACAAATTTGTCAGTTTATTATAAATAACGTTATAAATTTTTAAACACCTTATCGTGAGATTTACAATTAATGTAAACGATCGAAAAAGAAGAAAAAAATATAGTCCCAATAAAAAACAAGTAATTCGTGTATACGGGTTGATTATTCTCAATAGACTTCCGGTTCCTGTGTCTTAAACGAAAGAAAAAGTAAACCGAACGTAGTACTTTCTTCGTGGGAAACTGTTCGATTGGTAAAAAGGAATTTGGTATGTTGTCTCTTGGAAGGTATCCCTCTCCGTATTTTTTGTCTCTCTCTTTTTTGTGAAACTAATTTATGTCGATCTCATAATTTCCGGTTCTCGACGAGGAGTAATACAACACAACACTCTCGTGATTCGAGTGCTCGTGCTCACGCGCGCGCGCATGATCTAGCGAAATCAGACACTTTCCTGCCGGCGTCGCAAGGATTTCGTAATGCGGGATGCTGAGAGCAAGGCTCGTTATGCGTCAGGTTTACTATACCTTGTTTTTCTCTTTTTTCCTTTTTTTTTTTAATATATCACCGATCTTACGAACCGATCTTCTGTTTTCTTCTTTTTTTTCTCTTATCGATTTAACATGGAAGATTTTATTTGCAATCCAAAACAACGATCCTTCGTTTCAACATTTCACAATTTTATTTTTCTCTCTTTGAAATTTCAATTCAACGTTCCAAAAGAAAAATGGATATCGTTGGATCCAAAAACATTGTTTAACAAAAAGTTTCATTCATTGGAGTTATCATAAATTATAAAAAAAATGAAAATTAAATGAAAGGGAGCAATGGTATCAATAATTTGATGTAGAAAAAATTGCATTGATCAATAGTTTATGTAAAGAAAATAAATATCGATTATAAATAACAATTTGCGTATACGATTAATTGGTATACGAAGTTTCTATCTATAATAAAGTTTCCTATTAAATGATTTATCTACTCTCGTTTGATTAAAATATCTATCATCTAAAAAGTTAATCGTCTTATTCGAGATAGTTGGAAACAAAATCGTATGCGTTAGTGCTTTATGCTGTTACTTACGCAGTGAAAACGGAAGTATAACTCATAACAAACCACTTACATTCTACTCTCTCTCTCTTTCTCTCTCTTTTTCACTCTCTTCGAACGTCTCGAGTTTCTTCCATGAGTTTTGCGTGAACAAGCAGCAACGTTTTTACACGTTAGACAACACACAGAGTCTTCTGTGTTACTTTATTTTTTTTTGTCATTCTTTCTTTCTTATTTCTACATTTCTCTCAATCTCTCTCTCTCTTTCTCTATTTTTTTCTCACACTCTCACACACTCTCTCTCTCTTTGTTTAGTTCGCGACCGATGATCGTTCGAGAGTTACTTTCGTAATTCCGCGTAAGACGAGAGTTGTAAATCGTCCTTCGATTACAGGAAGTTAAGGTGATGCCTTGGAACGAGTATATCAAAAAACATGCAACTGATTAATGTGTTTCTCTCTATTTTTTATATATATATATCTAACCCTTTAGTAACTTCTCTTCAGATTACGCTTTCTTTCTTCGTAAAAGTAATACAATTCTTTTCATCCAAAGTCAACTTTTCAACCGGTTTGATTTCTTATTTTTATTTTATTTTTCGGGATAAACCCATAATGTAAAAATAGAAAATACAATGATAAAAACTCAAGACGTAATACAGATTAAAAGACTATAACAAATATTGAAGATCATCATTGGTTTTCTTATTTTAACTCGTGCAGGTACATTTTTTTACTTCTTTTTTTTTCTATCTCCAACAGAAGCTAATTCTTTTTAGAGAGATATATAATTTTTCATTAAATCGTCGACAAATTGATCGCATAAGTCAACTACCGTAATTATTTCCTTACAAATACGTACAATTAACCAAGACACGATTCATTTGAAGTATTATGGTTGTTTGAGAAATAATCGATCCAGCTTTCACGCGTATTAATTCGAGGACAATGAAATCCATTATTTTTAGTTTGAAAAATAAACGTAGAAATAATATAATGACGATAAAAAAATCATAATTGTTAATAAAATATACGAATGATAATAATATTTGTTTGGGGGAAAATGAAATCAATTATTGTTAGTTTGAAATAAATGTAAGAATAACGAATTTATTTTTTCTCAACTTAAATATTATACCTTCGTATATTTTTTATAAACAATTACAATTTTTTGTTATCGTTTTTCGATTCGTCTTTCCAGCTTTCCAATTCCATTCTTGCAATAAAACATATTTGTTATATAATAAGATCATCTTAACGAAGAAAAGATAAAATAAAAAAAGTCACAATGGATCATAGTAATCTCGATAAATTTGTCACTAACGGGACAAAAATCGAAGGACGAGAGGGTTTCCTTGTATATCCGATAGGCGAAATTGCAACACGAAATAAAGGTTTTTCCTCTCGGTGACCCAGATAGACATCGAACACCGGAGATTGCTGCTGAAGTAGGCGATCCGATCGATGATCGATCTTACGGTGATTATTGTTACAGCCTAGTCGATAGATTGGATTATACTTATATTACGTATTTTTCAATCTATATAACCTTGGATTATATTCGTGTCCCGTTATTTTGTTCAAATTGTGTATTTCTAGAAAAATATATCTCTACCCCTATTACTATATTCTATATTTATACATATATTTATCTACACCGAGTATAATATACAATGAGATTAAGAAGAAAGAAGATAAAAATAAAAATAAAATATAATAAATATCTTTCTTACCCGACAATTTATTTCTTAATATGTTTTTTTTTCTTTAATCACCTACAATTTGGATAGATTTTTTTTCTCGCCAATTAACTTTCGTTCCAAAATTTGATTCCATTAAAAAATATGAACGATCCTGAGCGTTTTTATTATAGTTTCTTTTAATTATCAAATTAATATTTAAAAGAGTTGAGAAAAAGAAATTCCACGACATTTATATCACATCGAAAGAATGTCGATCGATTTGGTTGTAATGTCCAATAAAACACAAGGAAATGTCATCAATTAATGGGATAGGAAAATTCTTTATTTTCGTCATAAGATATCAGAATTTGGTCTGTCCGACGAATTTTAACCTTGAATCATAATGAGATCTAAATGTCAAGATATTTCGTTTAAAACGATTGCTTCTGAAATCTAGATTTCACCAACTATTTAATGATTTTAATTTAAATTTAAGATAAACGAGGTATACCACCACGCAGATCGTTGTAATATTATCGAAAGATGATAAATCAACGATAATGAAAAGTATTGTTGAAAAAAAAAAATCGTTTCACAACGTGGTGCAGATAAATGTATTTTATCCTAAGAGTTATCTCTGTGTAAATAATATAAAAAAAAAAGAATAAAAATAAAAATGTCGCGATTCAATTTATGCAAATAATTATGAGAATGCAACATCGACGGAATGATCGTACGACCGATGATATTTGAAATAAGAAAATGCATTCGATGGATTATCTCGATTTTATTAATATTATTTCGATTGAGAATGATAAATAATAATTTTACTAGAATCCACGTACTACTATTACGTTTTTTTTTTTTCAATTTCTTTCTCTCTCTCTATATGCTTGTTTTAATATTACAATATACACTTGTTGTTGTTGTTATTTTTATTTATAGTCGCACGATCGAGCATTGCAGCAGTGAAGCGTGTAAATGAGAATGGAAAAGTTTTTCCACGTAGATATTGAAATGTGTATAATCCGGGTACCGGCGCGTAGTAGTCCTGAGATTTATCGTTTTCCACCATCTTTGTAGGAACCAGAGAAGGTTCGAAGTTTCCATGTAATGGACGGACCCGGTAGGTCCGGGGATGGAAGAGACGGTATCATTGAACCGTTTCTTTCTCCGGTTTCCCTTCTCTCTCTGTCTCTCT
Source organism: Mischocyttarus mexicanus (assembly GCA_023678845.1). Lineage (NCBI taxonomy): Eukaryota > Metazoa > Arthropoda > Insecta > Hymenoptera > Vespidae > Mischocyttarus > Mischocyttarus mexicanus. The sequence continues at coordinate 627,725 of JACGTP010000055.1, read as the reverse complement.
GTCTCTCTTTCTCATACTTTGCTCCCCATTGTCTCGTTCGTCACGATTCATATTCTTTCTTTTTTTCCGCCTTCCCTTCACATCCCTCTCCATCCCTTCCCCCTGCCCCCCTTTCGAACTTTATTCGCCCTAGTCTCTCTCTTGTTCGAAGTTACACGAATGCGTTAGATAATTTTATCGACGCGGGATCGGGACACATAATACAGAGAAGGAAAGTTGCCTAATCGCGTAAGAAAATATTCGATGTAAATTCGTCTGGGTTTGTAGAGATAAATAATACTACTATACAACATTAACCACGTCTGTGAGAACTAAGAACGTTGTAAAAAGTTTCGCGAATATGTCAAACAAGCTACTATTACTATTACTATTACTATTACTATTACTACTATGACGTTACGTATGAGAGAATGAATATTCCTGAGAGAATGAAACTGTTATAAAATTATTTTCCCTACTTTGAATAAATTTTATACATCTCTTTCCTTCTTCTTCTACTTTTTCTACTTTTTCTACTTTTTTTTGTAACATATTGCGAAAAACGAAAACGAAAATAGAAAGTAATATAGAAGAACCGTTGCTTCTAAACGTAAAAAAAGACAACCAGGTCCGGTTTATCTTTCCACCTATTGCGTATTTATTAACGCTAATTATTCATCAATTGATTTCTATCTTGAAATTTCGTCAGAATTTTTGTATATCATTTTTTTTATTAAAGAATATTTTGTAATATTACACTTACCCAAGAATTCTTCCAGCTTCTGGACTCCTGTAAAAGTCACATTTGTGCAATGGTCTTCGATAATCCTCTGAAAATCTTTGATCGGTCGTAGCTCGACACAAGGCACGATAAATTTGGAACTGTAAGACACCGGCAACGAAGTTTCTGTAAAATAAAAAATATATACATATGATTTATAGAAGATAAATTGAAAATAAATCATTGGCGAATATAAATCATTTAAAAAATATTTCACAAATGTGTGTAACATCTTCGACAAATCGTATAAGATTTTCGTGATAACTAGAAAAATAATTAAACAATCATTTAATCAATAATACTTCATCATTTACTATACTGTTTTATACGCATCACATTTATACCATAGCACGAATAAATAATTTACACGATAATATGAAGTATTTATTAAAAATATTTAACTAACAAAGAGAAATATTTGTCACACGAAATTAATGATAAATTGGAAGATAGGATTATCCAAGTAGACGAATTTTGGTGGACCTTGAAGAAAAGATTACCCAAGGTCAGGGTCATTAAAGTGGTGGGTTATACTATCTCGGTTTATTCGACGAGTAATTCGATGCCCATAGTCGATACTTATCTTCGTTTAATAGATCGACTCTAAGATAACTAGGAGAGAAAGAGAACGTTTCGTATGTGGCCTGCATAAACCTCTGTCTTCGTGACTGTGTATATGTGTGTGCGTGTGTGTGTGCGAGACCAGGTCATCCTGGATTCGAGCACGCGAAGCATCAGCGTTTCACCTCAAATTCCTCATCGGTAGCGACCTTTACGTAATGCCGGTGGATCGAAATCGCGAACGTTCGTTTCTCTACTTTCCATAGTTAAGAAGAAAAAACGAAAAAAATTTTTACCAGCATTAAGCTAAAAGTAATCGATTTATTGCTCGAATAACTTGCGACAGAGATATCATTTTTTTTCGTATATTTTTATTTATTTTTTTTTCTTCCCCTTCTTTTTTTTACGATCTTCGGTGCATCGAAGATTTTCGGTATCTTTTGCGAACAAGGATGTAGGAGATAATGCGAGTGGTTGATTAAAATATCGTCTAGTTTCCGTATCTTTTTCCTACTTTTTGTTTTTTAATTTAATTTATACAACGAATTCTGATTCTGAATAAAAAAATTTTGTTTCAATTCGTTATCTCCTTTTTCTGTTATATTATGCATGCAACATTTTTATTGTTTTAGGTAAAAGGATATGTAATAATATATTTAATACTATTTCGCAATAATTTAAATTAACACGGATAACGTTTTAGAATTTTGTAAGAATGTGTGTGATATTAAAAAAATGAAGACAAAAAAAGAAGAAGAAGTCGAGGATTCGAAGAATATGTCATTTAATGGGGATTTAAGGATCCTTCGAAGAGTTTTATCGGTTGACCTTTCGCGAAAGTGATTATGTTCATCTAACAATAAGAGAATGGGTTTTGTAGCCAGGTGTTTAATGCACTGGATATCGTAAAAATAAAAAAATAAAACATGATAAATATCCGATTTGATCTTGATTACCCTGGAGGGAAATAATAAAATATAGTTGTTATCTTCTAGTTTGTCTAAGCAATCGGGGTTAGCTATTAGATCAGGGTTTATACGCATCAATGAGTTCTAGACCTTAGCCGTGAATGGCATAACCATGATTCATCCATTTACATCGATGATCCGTGCACGGTTCATGGTCGGAAATGGACTAGAAAAATTGTTCTACAGTTCGTTGTGTTCTTCTACCTTTCTATGGTTTTTATTTTCATTTTTTTTTTTTCCTCCTTTTTTCTTTTTTCACGCTCGAATAATTTCGACCATTTCAAACCGAGTGCGTGTTCGACGATTGTAAAATTTCGATAAAAAAAAAAATGAGGGTGGGGATCGATAAAAATTATACCCCAGAGTGTTCTATTGATTCTTTTTTTTTCCATACGCGGTTTTCCATATGCATTTTAACGCAACTTGGTTGGTTTTTTACGCCTTGTAAACATTGCGAAAGTCAGTTACGTAAAGTTCGAAAGAATTTTGCCACTTTGTAGAATTTTCTATAATGCGGAAGTTGTATGTGTGTTTTTTTTCTTTTTATTTTTTAACATCGAGTTTGAAAAATAAAGTGGAATATAGAAAATTGGTGAAGGAACGTATTGAAATGAAATGAAATTCAATGAAAAGTGTTTAATGAGAGAGTAAGGATTAAAAGGATCGTACGGGTTCTTTTTATTAATCATGTTAAACTTTCCATGATTCGAAAGGATGGATCATTTAATAAGTATTTTCGTACGTATGAGTAATTACAAAGGTAGTAAATCGTAACGTGATTGGAAGAAACGATCACTGACGATAGGAAAATCAACAAAAATGTTTCAAAAATTGTTTTTTATCGCCAAAACGATTTACATTCGTAAAATATCTTTTCTTTCGTTTTTCTGTTTCATATAAAGTTTAAAAGAAATAATAAAGATAGAATATATGTTACGGGTATAGAGTGAAATGGTGATCGCGAGGTTTACCTCGTCTGTTAGCGTATATACCACGAAAGGAAGTAATGGTTTGCTTGAGTGCAGTGGTGTGATCGTTCAGAGATAAATCGTAGAGGTGAGTTTGTCTCTGGATACGTAACGTAGTATGCTAGCTATAGTTAATAAAGGTAACTATATACGTATGTGTATGATAGTAAAATGGATTCGTGCAGTCTGTCGACGAATAGGGATATATTGATAAATATATTGTATGTTTATGACTTTGCGGTATTGGTTTAAAACTAAGGAAGGAACGAAAACGGGAACTGCGACAGGCGAAAGGGAGAAGGGGGATGTTTGATAACGTGGGAGCCGATTTTCTATCGATCGTTGCACACTCGATTCGTGCAATCGAAAATCACAATATTCTCATATATTTTATATTGTACTAATTTATAAAAAAAATATATTAACTAAGAATAAGCTTAAGATTTGTATATGAATAAAGAAAATAATACATTTGAATAATTTTAATTGGTATTTAATTGCAAATGTTATTTTAAGTTTATCCTAATAACATGGAAAGATCTAGTCCGTTTTAAAAGATATGATTAGTTAGTTCGAATAACCGAATACTTTCCGAAGCCGTAAAGGAAGGTAAAGAAAAAAAAAAAGAAGAATGATAGAAGGACGGAAGCGGGAAAAACGGTCAAGTCAACAACCAGAGCTCGGACTTTCGCTTTTTCTCGTTAAATCCTTCTTCGAATCGAACGTGTACTATTAACGAATCGGTGATATTAAAGACATATATATATATATATATATATGCAAAAAAAATATGTATATATATATATATAATTATTTAATTATTATATATGTTTAACGTATATATATATATATTATAAATTTATTTTTTTAAAAATTTCTTTTACCATAGTTTGCGTTATATTTCTCAAGAACTTATACAGTTAACGAGATTCTCGATCGATTCTATTTGTGCGCGATGACTGCAGAAACTCTTAAGAGATTTACACCAACATAAGAGGGAAGAAAATTCTTTAGAATTCGAGATCGGAGAGATAGAAAGAGAGAGGTTCGCGATATACACACGTATGCGCAAGATGAACGTACGTTTCTAATAGTTGGACGAGAAAATGGGTGTAATGGCGATCTAAGCGAAAGAATGTTCCCTTCCTCTTCTTCTTCTTCTTTTTCTTCTCCGCCACTACACCTTTTTTTTAAAAATAGATCCAAATATGTAGAAAGACAAGATAATAAATAAAAATAAAAATGACATAGTTACGGACGATCACGATCGACAATTACAACAACGTCGAATGACGATGACGAATAGAACGAAATTCAAAAAAGTAAGGAGAGAGCTGGTGTGTGTGTGTGTGTGTGTGTATACATGGGGGGGACCAATCCCTATCTCTTTCGCTCTCACTTCCTCGCTTGTTTCCTCGCTCGAGTCTGTCCCAAAGGGGAGTGGTGGTTGGCCGAACGGTGGGACCGTCGTCGTCGTCGTTCGAAGCGAACAAAGAGGTGTAACGTGGGGGGTATATGGCGTGCTCTTGGACCCGGGGTCCGTATTGCGAAGGCGAAAGTGTGCCGTGTATATAAGGCCCCGAACCAACGGCAATCAGCATCCAGTTCACTCCTGGACGCACCCGGAACATCGCGAGAGCCAAAATGAGAATCCTGGTACGTCCGAAGATTATTCGATAAATCGCGGATACAAAACGTAGATCGAATATTATTATAAATAAACGCGTCAGTCAGTGGAAATAAATAACTATAGAGACATACAAGTTTTTATTAGTTAGAAAATATTATACTTTTTTTTAAGAGAAAAATTATTACGGGAGAATGAGTAGTGTGGCTCCACTCCACCCCCACGGATCGGATTCGAGAATGGTGGTGGATTTCGAGTTATTCTCGTCGAGATGAACAGTTTATATTCATTGTTCATTTATTTTTGTTTTAGTTAATCGGTTAATCGTTAAATTCATTCGGTATTTTTCGTAAAGGATCTATTGTTCGTTCAAGAGAAGATCCCTAAGGGTAATAGAAATTGTCAATATATTTTGCAGATATACCTGGCGGTAGTCGCATTAGTATCGTCGGTCGCATTGGCCGGGGAAACCGCTAAAGCTGCGGAAGACAAGAGCGCATCACCTAAGAAGCAAGAGAAGCGCGGCCTTTTGGGTCTTGGATACGGCTACGGCTATGACGGTGGATACGATATTGGAGGACACGGGGGTGGAGAATTAGGACATGGATATAGCATAGGATATGGCGGTGGATACGGTGGAGGACATGGAGGAGGTTATGGCGGAGGTTATGGCGGTGGTTACGAGGGCGGATACGGCGGCGGGTACGGGCACGAGCACGTTAAGACCGTAACCGTAGTTAAGAACGTAGCTGTGCCATATCCGGTTGAGAAGCACATCCCTTATCCGGTAGAGAAACAAGTACCGGTACCAGTTAAGGTTCCAGTACCACAACCATATCCCGTAGAAAAACACGTGCCTTATCCAGTGAAGGTTCTCGTCAAGGTTCCTGTTCACGTGCCGCAACCTTACCCAGTTGAGAAGAAAGTTCCCTATCCAGTACATGTTCCAGTAGACAGACCCTACCCCGTCAAGGTCTTTGTCCCGCAACCCTACCCAGTTGAGAAACAGGTGCACGTACCAGTAAAGGTTCCAGTACCACAACCCTATCCAGTTGAAAAACCAGTACCCTATCCAGTCAAGGTTCCCGTCCATGTACCACAACCTTACCCAGTCGAGAAACTCGTACCCTACCCAGTTAAGGTACCAGTTGACCGTCCAGTCCATGTCCCAGTTCCCAAACCTTACCCAGTTCATATTGAGAAGCATGTACCTTACCCAGTCGAGAAACCAGTGCCCTATCCAGTTAAAGTACATGTAGATAGGCCATACCCAGTGCCCGTAGAGAAACACGTACCCTACCCAGTGAAAGTACCTGTACCGCAACCCTATCCGGTGGAAAAGCCAGTACCGTATCCAGTGGAGAAGCCTGTACCATATCCGGTCAAGGTGCCAGTAGACAGACCGTACCCCGTGCACGTCGAGAAACCAGTACCATACGCAGTTGAAAGACCAGTACCTGTTCCAGTTAAGGTACCGGTACCCGTACAAGTCCATCATGGAGGTTACGAAGGTGGTCATGGTAGTTACGAGGGTGGTTATGGTGGTTACGATGGCGGAAGCAGCGACGGATATCACTATGGTCATCATTAATTACGATCAACGCGAGAAGCTCCCTCTGATCGGTTAACGGGTTCTAGGCCGAGGACGTACACCGACGACGACAACGACAACCGCAACGATGAGGAATCATCAGTCTGGTATTCCAGCCATTTTCCTCCTAGTAGTATATTACGTATCATAGGGTATATGTCCTTGCCGTCGTCATCGTCGTCATCGTCGTTATGCTAAGTTAGCTTCGATCGATATGCACTTGTACCTGGATCCGATATCTCGATGATAGAGAGATCCGGTAGGCTTGTACCGGATTTAGATCGTATCTTCGAAATCGGTCGCAATAATAAAGAATAAAGAACCAATCAGGAGCTCGCGGTATAACGACGGTGTTTTCGGGCCAAACCACTAAGAGGGAGACAACAACAACAACAACGAAAATTAGCTAAGGTGCCGTCTCCCCTCCCACTTCGGAGCTTTGTTTTTTTTTTTAGTGAAACCGCGTTCTCTTCCTTATCTTAACTTTTATACCGAAATAGTTAAAGTATGTAATAATATTTTTTTTTTGTATAAAATAATATAAATGTGATAGAAAACTATTACTATTCAATTATTTCGCTCGTTATTTTCCCTTCCTATATTATTATACATGTTACGTTCCTGTATCTCTTCTCATTCTCCTATCCTTTAGTTAAAAATTGAAATGGTCCATTTATAGTTAAACGACTATTGACGAAAAGAAACAAATAAAAAGGAAAAGAAATAACGGTTACAAAAACTTATGTAAATGAAAAATATGGAAGTAAAAGGATAAAATTTTCTATTTCCTATCCGTTGAACGTAACGTTACGTAAAATCAATGCTTGGAAATTGTTACGTTGCCACACCGACCAAGGAGAGCAGCCACTTGAAAAGCGTGTAAGAGTGAAAAGGAAACTAGGAGCCACGATGACGTTCTGCCTTCTTTCACGGTACACGACCGGCAGCTTTCCAATGAAAACTTTCGTCTTTCGAGTATACTAACACACATCGATACTTTCGTAAAGTATATAAATATATGTTGTAGAAAAAGAAAGAAAGAGAGAAAGAGAGATAGAAGTGGTCCTATCGGTGTCACGAAATTGAATAACACATTGGTGACCCACTCTACGGACCTTTGCCAAGTGTTGTTTCCCTTAAAATCGATAAACGATTACCCTCTCACCTCCTTTTACTTTTCTTTCTCTAAGACTATCTCTCACCACTTTTTTTCATGCATCTCATAATTTTCTTCTCTTACCCCCTTTTTTTTATTATTATTATTATTATTATTAAGCTCTTCGGTAGAAATGTGGAAGACTATCGACTGTGCAGACGGTGCACAGTCTTTCTGACCTACTTTTAGCTCGGTATAATAATAGAGATGATGATATACGTGGGAAAATAAGTTATATAATTTAACGAGAACTCTCTGGTAATGATAAATCACTTTTTTATTCTCTATAGCTAAGATGTATATGCATATATCGTAATGGGTATAATGGGTTAGCGATGAAAACATAATTAATCACGTTTTAATTTTTAACGCATATTATTTTTCACATAAAAAGAAAAAATAACTGATTCGTTGATATTGGTTTTAAAACAAGCTAATATATTTCATGGTCTCGGTAATATCAATAAAATAAAATAAAATAAAATGATAAAAAAGTATTTATATAATAGTAAAACGAATGAATGTAAGATTAAACAAGAAAGTATACGTTTTGTTATTATTATTATTATTATTTGGATCTTGAGTGTTCAATAGAACGTAGGATGATTGAAGTATCAGTAGTCCTCGCTCCATTTCCCTCTTACAAGTAGAATCGAGACGATTTGCTTGCCTTTGCCACTCAATTCATGAGAGTGACTTATGTTCGTAGAAGAAGTGATCTTATGTAATTCTAACTATTAGCGCACGCGACACCGAAACTGAAAGTAAGAGTCTTCTTCTTCTTTTTCTTCTTCTTTTTCTTTCCCCTTCGCCATGAAAACGAACGGATCTTTCCATTAGATTCTAATTCCTTCCTATTCTCCTTTAACTCATTTACGTTACACGATCCTTTACTATTTTTTTTCTCCCTTTTCTTTCCTTTATCTGTTATTTTATTCATTTTTTTACTTCCCTATTAACGCGCTAATTTACGCGTCTTAAATATTGAATTACGTATTTATAAATATTGAATAAAATATTTTGATTTATACAGTTTTTGATATTAATTCATATATTTTATTGACAATCTATTAAAATGTGAATAATTCAAATTTTTTTATATTTTTTAAATAATTATTACTTCGATGTATTTTAAATATTATTTGTATATTCTGTTTTATCAATAGATTTATTATTACGGTAACGAAAGGAATTATTTGATACGATAAACGTCGATAAAGAAGTTATACTAACTTGTTAACGAAGGATAAGTACTCTTCTACAATTTTGATATCCACCATTTTCTTTTTCTTAAGGGAAAGTATAAAAAATGTATTTCTAAATTGCATATATTTAAAAAGAAATCTTTTAAATGGAAAAGAGAGGAGGTGGAACGTCGTTTGGAATTGCATTAAAATAATGATGATTAGACATGGGAAAGTAATTAAAATTTGTGTTCATCGTTCCATGAGTTATGTTTGTCGTTTGATAATGATTAAAAAAAAAAAAAAAGGATACTCCACGATTTTTTAGTTTAAAAGTTGCAAAATATCCGGCAAGTAAGTTTCGAGAATCGACTAGAAAGATAAATACGATGCGTGAAGTTTGAGATAATAATAAGATAATATCCTGACTTTATATTGTAAGAGATAATATATTAAAAAGCGTTGAAGTAAAATTACGCGTTAGAGTAGTCATGGCTATTTCATCGAGGTCGAAGAACCGAGAGTTTCTTCGTTCGTGAGAAATATTAACTCGCGATTTCTTTTTTCTTTTTCCACTGTTTTATTTTTTTTTTTTTTTACGGAAACTTCTTAATGCGAAAATAATATTCTAATTCGATCAAAACTTTCTTTTTCCTTATATTGGTGTTTTTGCTTTGTTTTTTGTTTTGTTTCAATTAAGTAATTAACGAAAGAAACACATGCGATTTAAATAAATAACAATTATTGTTAAATTATTGTAAAAAGTTTCTTGAAAAAGTAGTATATTGGAATGATATTTTATGTAGGTATAAAATATTATTGAGAAGACTATCGGTAGCGTATTTTTAATTAATTAATTAATTAATTAACGAAAGAAACGTGCGTTTTAAATAAATAATAATTACGGATAACTATTGTAAAAAATATCTCGATAAAAAGTAGCGTATATTAGAATCTTGTTTTACGTAGAAGATATTATTAAAAACTTATTCGTGTAGTATTTTTAATTAGTGTTTTAAATTTTAATGATTCGTAACAAATAATATTTTTTAAAAAATACGATAAGATCGAATATGTATCGTTGATTTAAAAAAAAAAAAAGATAAATGAGATAAAGTTCAACGACATTTGGTAAAGAAGACTGAAAGGGATAATTTGATCATTCATAAAATGAAATCTCTTACGAGAGAAAATCACGTTCCCCTTAGTTATTTAAAGTCTATCCAATTGTCAATAATACTTCGTGTTCTTAACGTGGCGTGTTTTTACTATCGTTCGAAGGCATCGAATTGCTTTGAACGATCGCGATCGTGTATATGTATCGTGCAGTTAATTACGTCTATAACACCATACCCATAGAGCGTTAAATGCTCAGCACGAAAGGAGAATTCGAGGAGCGTATCTAAAACGAAATTTGAAACGTGCGGTACGATGTCAGATACGATCTTCTATCTGTTCGTTGAGAAACTGTGTGAAATGGATCTAAAGAACGTAAAAATGATCATTTGTTGTTTTGTTTTAATTTTATATTCTGTCACTTCAAAAAATATTACTTACGATTTCAGAAATGCAATTCAAACATAACAATATCAATATCTGCTTATATTGGTTCTTTCCCTAAAAAGTGTTCCCTGATTTATATTTTCTTAATAAATTTTTAAAACCTATCATTTATTTTCACCTATTATATTATATATACCGGATAAAAAAAAGTAATGAAGAAAAAGTAGAAAAAAGAAAATTTTATCATAGAATTTTAATACTAAAGATTGAAATTAATATTAAGATTAATACTTTTTTTTTATTGGTCTAAGAGAGATATATATTAGTTGTTACATATTAGATATTTCATTTACGGTGTGAAACAAGTTCTTTGTTTGTGTGTGTGTGAACTTGATTAAGAAAAATCTAGATTTAACCCCTCAAAGCTAAACAACTAATGTTAGAGTCGAGAAAACAGAGAATTTACCAAATAGAGTACTATCTTTATAAAAAAAAAAAGAAAAAAACAGGATATATTATGTAGGCATTTCTCCACGTATCACGATCCATTACTTTTCTTTAGTACGACCATGCTTGTTATCTCGAAGACTAAAAGTTTCACTCTTGACAGCCTCCATCAAGAGAGTACAACGGCTTTAAAACGGGAAAGTTGTTTTATACTCCCCTCTCGTAAGATGACCAAGAGCAAGAAGAAGGTGCATGTTCAGCCTCTGGATCAGTGGCAACGGTTCAACCCATATGAGTATATAAACTAAGAAGATCGTAGAAATGATCTGCCATTATTGTATATCTCGGTGGGTTAACACAAGTTACGTACAAATCTAAGAAGAAAGAAGGATCCAAGAGGAAATCAAAAATTGTCGAAATGGGTTACACGGTGCGTTTATTTTCTTCTTCTTCTTCTTTTTCGAGATATTTAAGTGACTAAATGTTTTTATCTTTTTAAATTTACGATTTTGGTGATTAATATTTCAATATTTCATGGTGTTTATATCGAAGTTTCGTACAAAATAATCTAAACGGTTTATCATAAATTTGGTTCTTCGACAGAGCAAAGCAACGATCGGCTGTTTCTTGGTATTTTTCGTAACCGTTGTTACGAGTACTCCAGATCGTTCGGATTATCAGAAAAGGATCTACGTTTACGAAGATTTACCTATTGAAAGATACGAAAGAAGAATATTTTACGTAAGACCGCAGAGATTCGTTGATAAAACTAGAAGAAATTATTTGGAGGAAGAGGACAAATCTTCTAAATATAGAAACAACGAATCTAACGAACAAAATTATGTTTACGAGGATCCTATAGCTGTTCCATGTACGTAAATGTTTCTTATCTTAGATGACACTGTTTTTTTTTAGTTCTATTCATAGAATTTAGAATTGCATATATTATTTTAATAATTAAATATATTGATAAATGTGTGTGTGTGTATGGACTTCAAAAGAAAAATTCTTGATTTTTTAGCCGAACAATACGAGAATCATAATCAGGAAGATCCTAGCGAAGAACACGAGGAAAGTGGATACTCGTTTGATTCACACGTCCCCGACGAGAGCTCACACGAGAGTCACTTTCTGGAACACGATTTAAGCGAAAACGTTCAAAAGACTATAACGATTATTAAAAAAGTTGCTGTACCGTATCCAGTAGAGAAGATAATACGATATCCCGTTATAAAAAATATACCATATCCTGTAAAAATACCAGTATCACAACCATACGCGGTTGAGAAAAAGGTACCATATCCTGTAAGGGTTTACGTAAAGGTACCAGTGAAAATTCCTAAACCAATACCAGTGATAAAGGAAATACCGTATCCGGTGAAAGTACCAATAGATCGACCGGTTCCTGTTAAAGTTTATATACCGGAGCCCTTTCCCGTAGAAAGGAAGGTTCATTACGAGGTTAAAGTACCAGTTCCAGAACCATTTCCAATCGAAAGAAAAATACCGGTACCGGTAAAGGTACCGATACACGTACCCCAGCCCTATCCGGTTGAAAAAATCGTACGTTATCCTGTTAAAATAGAAGTTGAAAACCCAATACCAGTGCCAGTATCAAAACCATATCCTGTACACATTAGTAAACCAGTTCCTTACCCTGTTGAGAAACCAGTACCAGTCCCAGTTAGGGTCGAAGTGCATAGACCGATTCCAGTACCGGTTGATAAACCAGTACCGGTAAAGGTCAAGGTACCAGTACCTGCACCCTATCCGGTTGAGAAAGAAGTACCTTATCCGGTAGAAAAGCCAATAGCTGTACCGGTCAAGGTACCAATTGATAGACCGATTCCTGTTCATGTGACCAAACATTTGCCCTATCCTGTTCGTAAACTTGTCCCTTATCCTGTCAAAGTTGCCGTACCTGTACCAGTTCATGACGAGGACAACGAACAACATATAGCCAAGTCCGAATATTATAATTCTCACGAAGAAGAATATTAATGAATTATTTAGTTTCTTAGCCAGAGTGATCTCCAATGTCCGGGGGACCGGATAGGGCAGGTGAAGAAGAAGAATTTAGTTTCTAATAATAAATTAAAAAAGAAAAAAAATTATTCTTATCTTGTTTATATCATTTTGTTGTTGTTGACTCATTTCAAGATGTTGTTTTGCAATTTTTTGTATTGTAAATAAACAATTGTTTTAGTATTTTTATGATTTTAGAAAGTAATTGTTCAGAGAATATAAGAAAAAAGAAAAGATTTTGAATTATTGTTATTATTATTATTATATAAGTTTTTTTTGACTTCTCTTAATGGGGATTAAGGCGTCTTAAAGACGCAAATGGCGCCATCTTATCAGATCCCATGAAACTTTAATGTTTTCCTCAGACAGTGACCATCACCGATTGTTGGAAAAGAGATAATCTGTGTTATTTTAATAAAGAAAATGTTAACAAAAATTGTTTCTAATTTCTTTTCGTTTTTTACAAATCCTATCCCATATAAGAATAATATTAATTGTTTTTAATTAAAATCTACAATTTTGTAAATATATTTTTCAATAAACCAATGAGCCAGTTTACCTTTGGAAGATAAATTTGCTCGAGTCTTACGGGGAATCTTAATTTCATATTTTACGGTGTTAATTACGAGAAATTACTTCCATATATTATTATTTTCACGAAGGTAACGATTACTTTGCAAACAATATCATTTCTTGTAATAAAACAGCATGAAAAAAGAATGAAAACAACAACAAAGAATACGTTTATCCTATTAATTATGATACACCTTGATGGTTTCAACAAGATATATCAGATTTAAACGAAAAGAAAGTAGCAGTCGAACTAGGAAGCGTCAAAGAGAACGCGTTTTATCGAAGTTTTCTACGAAAAGGATATATTGCAGTTATTGTTGGTATTAATTATATATATAAAAAAAAAGAAAAAGAAACAACATTCACAAGGGTATTTGTCAATCACTTTTTACGTAAAGCAAAAAGAAGAATCTTGAAGAAGTCATGCGACAGTTCGAAACGATTAAGAGATATTACTGGATTAGTCGAGTAAGAAGAAAGTTATACTGAAGTTTCGTAAAGGTATAACTTGTTAAACTTTTACACCGGTTTCAGTTTCACTGCACTTGATACATGGGAATCATCTGGCAGAATGTCTTAATGAATACTATACAGGAGATAGCGAAAGTATGAATTTTGTAATAGAAAATGAACAAATAAACACTTCTTATAGTTATTTAAAAGAAAAAAGCCAATTAGCTGGAACCATGAAGACATACTCAACAACCTTTTTTTCAAGATGGGTGTCTTCGAAGTGATACAACTCATGTTCTTACAGAGATTTATGTCTAAAAATTTGTTTAACACGTTACTGAAATGTTAATAAATATATCATAAAAAATTTAAATCTTTATCTTTTTATTGGTCGTTAAAAAAAATTCCCTAATGAATGCTTAAAAAATTGGGGTGATTCTTTAAGAAAATTAAACATTATTTTTTATTTAATAAATCGATAATTGTTTTTTTCTTATGCACCGGATGCACCGGGTGCATCGGATCGATTTTACGACAAATCATAGAAAGTTATTCCTTACGCTTTCGTCGTTAAAACCAGGATTATTTTCCTTTGAGTAATGTCGTAAAGATCTCTATGAGTTTAAAAAAAGAAATTATTGTTTAACGGCGTACACAAATATCCTGTCTCTTCCATTTACCCATTCAATACGCTTAATAAGAGAATTAAGTTCGAATTGAACTTACTGTAAATTACAACTCTGGCATTAATAGTGTTCGGTAAGAGCAATTAATCGCACATACCTAATTCCTTACAGGTGTCCCAAGTTTTTAGTTAATGGCACGAGGAAATAGGTATCCGAGAATTTTGATTACTTTACGAAGACCCGTTATTTCCTTCGAGAATTAGTTCTACGAGTATTAAAACTTCATGAAGAAAAGGGAAAAAAAATTAGAAACAATGATGACCATTTAAGCGTGGATAATTGTCATGAACGTGCTGGCCTATACAGACTATAAAGGTCCAGAGCTGGTTCACAACCGGGGAAAGTGGTTCACGGTGTATAAATAATAGTCGGATAGCAAACCGTTTGGTTTCAGTTTACATTGATCTCTAGTATCGATTAGATTAATTTTCATCATGGGTCATATGGTACACACATATCTCAATATTTAAATATGAATTAATATCGAATTTTTTTTTTCTTTGCTTTTCAAAAAAAGATATATAGTAAATTAATAAAAAAAACACTATTCCAAAATACAGGAACAAATATTGATAGGCTTTTTATGCCTTGGAATTGCCCTAACATCATCGGCAAGTCGTAAGGAAGATCTCGAGAGGGCAGCTGAATTGGCGGTAGAGAAAGCTGCCGAAAGGGCAGCTGAAAGGGCAGTGGAGAAAGCTTTGGAAAGTGGTAACACTACTACCGAATCAAAATTAATTCGAGAATCATATTCTAGTATTAGGAAAGGTGAGAATCGCGATAGGGTTAACAACGAGTACGGTACCAGATATCCCGATTTAAGGGACGACGAGGATTCGGAATCAGAGTCGGAGGGTGACACGACGGATGATTGGAATAATAAGTTTTCCAGGAGTAGATGGATCGGTAGACGTAAACCTTGGAGAAGAAGTTTGAGAAGCGATTGGATCAACGATCATCAACATGGAAAAGTTAAGACTATAGTTGTTGAGAAGAAGATACCAGTACCTGTTGCAGTAGAAAAGAAAATACCATTTACCGTTTACAAACACGTGCCCTACGAAGTTAAGGTTCCCGTACTTCAGCCATACACCGTTGAGAAAAAAGGTACCCTACCCCGTGAAAGTGTTCGTTAATACGCCCGTAGAGGTACCGGAGCCGTATCAAGTCGAGAAGAAAGTGCCTTACGAGGTGAAGGTCGACAGACCCGTGCCGTACAAGGTCGAGGTACGGGTACCACAGCCATATACTGTTGAGAGAAAAATACCTGTGGAGGTGAAGGTATCGGTGCCTCAGCCTTACACAGTCGACAAGACCGTGCCGTACGAAGTAAAGGTACCCGTTAAGGTACCGACACCTTACGAAGTCGAGAAAAAGGTTGCCGTGCCAGTAAAGGTCACTGTAAATCGACCCTACCCTGTTTCAGTACCTAAACCCTATCCCGTAGAAATCGAGAGACCTTACCCAGTGGAAGTACCTAAACCTTATCCAATTAAAATCAAAGTCCCAGTAGACAAACCCTATCCCGTACCAGTGGAAAGACCTGTACCAGTACCAGTCAAAGTACCACAACCCAAACCCTACACAGTGGAGAAACACGTACCCGTTGAAGTACCTAAACCATATCCAATACCAATCAAAGTTCCTGTAGACAAACCTTACAAGGTTTACGACGAAGCACGTGTACCTGTACCAATTCGAAAACCTTTCCCTTATTGGGTCCAAGTTCCGGTGCCCGTTAAACTCGGTTGGCAAAAATCTAAACAACAGTTTGCTGATTCTTTTGAGAATCAAAACTTATCCTCAATGAATAAACGATGATAAGATTCAATCAAATACGTCTTCGTGAAAAGTTTTGTGATTTCTTTATATTTGACAATTTAAGTACTTTCGGCGAATATATCGAATAATTTATTATTTATTAGCTTTAAGGTATATATATAATATTTTTTGTATTCTCTTATCTAAATGCTTTTTAGATTTAAGTTAAATTAAAAAAAAAGGACTAAAGTGCTTTGTTGGAAACCGACACGAGTACAAATTTTTATCGGCACCCATCAAAATATTATAATACTTTCATCCAATAAAGTTTCAACGTTTCGTTAAAAACTACAAATAGACTTTTATTAGTTTTTTTTTGTTTATCCTGCGCAATATATTCCTTAACACAAGCAAGTAATACTTGCGTGATAGAATTTCTTCCCTAACGACTTAATGAGCGACTACGCCTTGTGATTTCGATGATGATGAAAAAAAAAAAACGAGCGTTTGATTTAGCCCCGAACTGTAGGAAGTAATAAAGCGAATTCTTTCTTCGAGTTTTCATTTTTTGATGGAAAGAAAAAAAATATAAAACAAAATAAAAAACAAAATAAAATAAAATAAAAAAAAACGAAACGAATGTGTGTGTACGAAAAATATGGGATTAATTTAAACGAAAACTAATTTCCTTTTTTATCGGTTCCATTCTCTCAAGTCATTCAGGAAAATTGTTTGTAAATCTCTGATTGAGGTGGGTGGGAGGGGTCTAAAGAAATCCATTATTTTTACGAATTTATTTCAAGCTAAAAATAATTAATTGCTTTTTTCCCTAAATTTAATATTATCCAACTCGTCATCGAACTCAAATGATTAAATAAAACTTTTAGTTGAAAATATTACAATATAAAAATATTATAATTGTAAAATAAAAATTGTAAAATAAATATACAATATAAAAATAATATAGTTGTAGAATAAAAAAACATTATAATTGAAAATATTATATATTATAATATATGTGAACGAAGATTAGGAACAAATAAGACATGCATATCACGAGTTAGATAGTAACCATAAAAGATAGTTCTCCGATCTCGCTTTGGCATCGCCCACCTTTTTCCAACCCCCCTTCCCCCCTTCTCCCTCGTCTTGCTTCTCTTTAGATATATCCTTTCATTTACTTCCTAGGACTACTCTCTCTTTCGTACCAAAGTTTAGTTCCTCGTTTCGGCTGAGAAGAGCCGTACCGTTGCGAGTGTGCCGCGTCACGTGGCAGATGGGAGATACATATAAATGATTAGAGTAGGGAGACGAGAAAGAAAGAATTGGGGGACAAGGGGGAAAGGGGAAATAGAAGAGAAGAAAGGAGGTTGGGGTAGGGGAAAAAGTAACCAACTTCTGGCTAAGAGTATGCATGTATTATATGAGAAACTTGGATTGTATCAAAGATGTTAGAAAAGAGAGATGTATGTTTATGTCCTACAGACATTCTGGAATAATACGTAATAACATTTAGATGGTTAGTTTTCTAATATAATATTCTAGAAATACATAAATATGTATACATATATGTAGTTACGATCATTATATCAATTATAGCTAATATATAATTTAAGAAAATAAGTTAAGTGATAGTATACAACACTGATGCTGATGTGTTGTTGGTTAAAATAGAAATAAATCATCTATGGTTGTGTTTAAAAACACAGACGTTATTATTTTTAGAGCATTATAGAAATGATTATTAAATTGGGTGGTTAAATCGGTTACGTATAGTGATGCAAAAATAAAAGAAAATAAAATAAAGAAGTTTATAGAATCAATTAGGATAGGCGGTTGGGTTTGAGTTTTATTTATAAAAAAAAAAAAAAATCAAAAACATAATATTCATCGTAGTAGTAGTAGTAGTAGTAGTAGTCGGTGACTTCCTAGATATCATTTACGCTACGTTTGATAGATCGCACGCGTTCTTAAAAGAAAAAAAAAAGGGGGAAGTAAAATGAGAATGGAAAACGCATCGAGGCGCGTTACGAAATCATCGTCGCGTGGATTTGAGATTTAGAAAAAATAAAATGCCTAACAGCGTCGTCGCTCGTCCTTCTTCTACGTGAACCACCAGGTATCCAACGTAGAACAGAGTGCAACAGAAAATGTTCGCGGTAGAACAGACGCGCGGCGGTGATGTGTTTCACTTTTCCGCAAGCGTGCTTAAGGGGGCTCCCTCTATTTGTATGCCAGGGGAAAGCGGTCTATAAAGACGGTGCTACTTTCGGGGGAAGTATTCAGTAAACTCTGGACATTGGTCGGTTACCCGCCGACAGTAACAAGAATCATGAGAATTTTGGTAAGTTTTTGTTTCTAATTAATACATATTATATATTTCTCTATAATCGATTTTGAAATAAAATGATCTATCTACTACTACGTTTTTATTTTAAATAATATTTTTCATCGATTATTTTAAATATAAATTTTCTTTCTTATCGCAGCACAGCACATTATTACTTGGTCTATTATTGACCTTGGTAGTATGCGAGGAAAAACAGACTAAGAACGTAATCGATAATAAAGATGCCGATGAGAAAAGTGCTTTTACCGAAAAACGTCAAGACAAACGTGGAATTGGTCATCTGGAGGGTGGTTACGAGGGTGGTGGTGATGGTCATGACGGAGGTTACGGTGGCGGCGATTATGGAGGCGGTGATTACGGAGGTGGCGAGATCCATTCGTCGGGTGGAGACGGAGGAGGTTACGAGGGTGGATATGAAGGTGGTTACGAGGGTGGTTACGGAGGAGGTGGTGGTGGACACGGAGGAGGTGGTGGTGGAGACGATGGTGGCCACGTCAAACAAATAACTATCGTTAAGAACGTGAAGGTTCCTTATCCGGTAGAGAAGAAGGTACACTATCCGGTCGAAAAGGAAGTACCGTATCCAGTAAAAGTACCAGTACCGCAGCCGTATCCGGTAGAAAAGAAGATACCTGTACCAGTAAAGGTTCTGGTAAAGGTGCCCGTTCATATACCGCAACCGTATCCAGTTGAAAAGAAGGTGCCTTATCCCGTTCACGTACCAGTTGAAAGACCAGTACCTTACAAAGTTTACGTACCACAACCATACCCGGTTGAGAAGAAGATACCGTACACAGTAAAGGTACCAGTGCCACAACCGTACCCAGTTGAAAAGCCTGTACCTTATACCGTAAAGGTACCGGTTCACGTAGCGGCGCCCTTCCCAGTGGAAAAACCGATTCCGTATCCGGTTGAGATACCAGTTGAGAGGCCCTATCCCGTACACATACCTAAACCGTATCCGGTACCCGTGGAAAAACATGTACCAGTACCAGTAGAAAAACCAGTGCCTTATCCCTTCAAGGTTTACGTTGAAAAACCCGTGCCCTATCCTGTAGAAAAACCAGTACCTGTACACGTTAAAGTACCGGTACCGGCGCCCTATCCAGTTGAAAAACCTGTACCGGTGCCAGTAGACAAACCTGTGCCTTATCCCGTTAAAGTACCCGTAGAACGACCAGTACCAGTTCACGTATCTAAACCGGTCCCAGTGCCGGTAGAAAAACCAGTACCGGTTCCTGTTAAAGTACCAGTTCCGGTACCGATACATCATCACGAATTATCTCACGGTTCTTACGGGGGTGACTACGGCTCCAGTTATGGTGGACATCATTTTTAATAGTTCCAATTTCTCCCTTCCCCCCAACATGGATAAATTAAATATTTTTATACTTTTGTAATTACTTGTGTTTATTTTTGTCTATTTTTCTTTTTAATTATTATTCTCTGACGATGGCGGACCGCTGACGTACGACTTCGTCTTCTCGCGAGAAATCTATTCACGGAGAAAGGTTTCTTTCGAGAACACGTGTCCAAATTCTTTTTATTTCCAGTTTGTGAGAGACAACAACGGGCAAGTGATATTCATACGTCGAGCCATTACTTTATCTTTTGTATCGTCAAAAGAAGAACACTGATGACGTTTATATTCATTTTTCAACGAAACGACACATCCTATTGGTAAACGAAATGTCGCTATAATTACTATGGGATAATGTAACGCGTTATTTGACACTGTCACATTTGATGAACGCACCTAAGCGTAAAAAAAACGTTTTCTATTTTCTTCTTATTGTATATTTTTGTCTTCATAAGTACGACTCTTTTTTTGTATCATCTTTTTTCACTTATTCATTTCTTTTTTTTCCATTTTTTTTTCTTTAAAATAAAACCAAAGAGAAAATGATACGTTGTGTATTTTGATGATCCACTCGTTTTACGTAACCATTATTACCCTTCTCCAACCCCCTCCTCTTTCATTCTATCTCATTTTATATCTTTCACGCTAGATCGCGAGTAAAAGTATACAACACTATTTGGCGTTAAAAAAGTATAAGAAATTTTAACGCGAGATCGTAAGCCTGTATTATTATTTGCCTAATTAATTATTTTATTATTATACTAATTAAAAACGTTCGACGATTAACACGATAGAAAAAAAGAACAATATATGTAAGACGATATTAATAAAAATTAATGGACGATAGCGATCTAATATTCAAAATTCATTGGCAGGGATAAATTTAATGTCCCGTTACCAAGGATACATTAAACGTTAGATTATGGTCGATAAAAATTTGTATAACGGTATTTAGGTACATACATCCTAGATGTAAATTATTGAAAATTAAGGAGAGAGAAAGGTACGTATTTAACTAAACATCTGTTGATCGTTACTATCGGTGAAAACTAGCAGCATAAGCACAAAGGAAAACATACACATCTATCGAAAGTGAAATCATTTGGCTTTCAAATGTTAATAATCTTTCAAGTATGTAGCTAGCACTTATATCGTAAATGTCATACCATTTAAATCGCATAACAGTTATTGCAAATAAAAAATATTTAACACAAACAACCGAGAGATAAAGAGAGAGAGAGAGATAGAAAGAGAGTAATAAGCTACTGAAATAAATAATTAATAATTATTATTAGTAATTAATGTTTTTTTTAAACTTACCGAATATACGGAATGTTAGCTGGTATATGATACTTCGCACCAGGATCGAAATCATCTTCGGATCTGAGGACTGGTGGTTTAACACCGCTGTATTGTTCCTTCAATCTATGCCAATGACAATTATATTCTTCACGATTAACGTAACCACGAAAAACGTCCCATCGCCATCTGTCAACCGCTAGACTGAACGGAAGTAGAACCAATTTTTCCATAGCCAAGGAAAACAAATAATTGATATCGGCTGCTTGCTCGTCTATGTATTTATTAGCCAATCCCAATGTTTGAAGATGACGGGGAGTTGCTACACTCAGAGCCACAGCTTCACCGATAGCTTCGTGAAAACCTATTTTGTTTTTTTTTTTTTTAAAGATACAGTAAAGATTTTTGTACGTTTACATTTAATTGAGATAGATGAATAGTTAAAAGGAAAACATTATTAGCCTTAACCTTACTTTCATACTTCCTGGTAATAAAATAAACTTTCAATGAAACTCTAGATAGTTATTTCCTAGTAAAAACATATCTGATATATAAAATATACCGGGTGTTAACTATTGTATCGATACTTTTTTTCAAGTAATAAATAAATAAATGGATGTCAGTAAAAGAAAGGGTTTATGGTAAATTTTGTTAACTTTTGAAAGAGAACGCGTAATAAAATTTAAAATAAATG
This sequence comes from Mischocyttarus mexicanus, assembly GCA_023678845.1. Classification (NCBI taxonomy): domain Eukaryota; kingdom Metazoa; phylum Arthropoda; class Insecta; order Hymenoptera; family Vespidae; genus Mischocyttarus; species Mischocyttarus mexicanus. Next base: position 605,759 of record JACGTP010000055.1, on the reverse strand, counting down.
TTCCATTCTTTTCAAACGTCCATTCAAATGTCACCGACTCGACATTATCGAAGGATGCAATAAATTTTTAAACAAATGATTTATATTGTAAAATTTTTTTCCCTATTCATGGTTTATAAATTTTGCATAGAATCTCTTGGTTGATATTCTTTTCAAATCGATCCTTCCGTGTATCGGAAGTTAGTATATTCCGGTTAGGGGCGAATGACCGACCGTTAGCGACCGGTGAAAGCGTGATTATACTGTAATAAAAATATTTTAACATCCATACCGTCTCTCTCTTGGGATCGGTTGGTAGTAGAATGGTTACTGCGAGAACGAGTCTACTACTACTCGAGTAGAACTCTAAGTGAATCTACTTGGAGCGTATCCGTTAGGCTCTCGCTTTCGCGTTATTACTCGTAAAAGAAGTTGTGTTGCAGCGAGAGGCCCCCTGGGCTTTCCGGAAGTGAACATACAACTTAACGGGATGTTTACGTAATCGCGTGTCGTCTCTGTTGTGACTTGGTCAGTTACGTTGACCATTTTAATTCATTTCAAATAGTGCTCCTTGTGTGTATTGTTTTATTATTTCAATTAAAATTTATTTTATTACCGATTATATATAGAAAATATTTTAATATTTAAAATATAATATTAATATAAAATCAAGTTGATTTGTTTAAAAATGTCTGCCCAATTGATTTGTACTGAATTGAATTTGATCTATTTTTTGTTGTTATTATATTAAAATATTATTTGCGAGAGAGGGTGGGGGAAATTGAATAAAATTTCGATACCTGGATTAGCACCGTCTCGAAATTCACGAGGAAGTCCACTGTATCGTAAAAAGTATTGAATGTGAGCCATCTCATGATGTACGGTTATGAGATCCTTCATGGTGACCTTCGTACACATCTTGATCCTGTAATCCAGACGATTGCAAAAATCCCATGCCGAGGCTTGACAGATTAATGAACGATCACCTGGGTCTACGATAACGCTACCTGCCCAAAATTCCGGTGGCATAGCACTAAGGTTTAAGGATAAATAAAATTCTTCGCCGATTCTGAACATGTCTATAGGAGTGTAACCCTGTAATTAATAATAATCTATTGTACCGTATGTACGTTGAAGAAAATTTCATTTCTTATAAAAGAAAAAAATGTTAAGATTCGTGTATTTCGGATTTACCTGAGCTTGCATTTCTTGAGTGACGTCTAAATAATTTTTACCGGGATAAGGTATTGTTATATCTTGGATATTAGTCCATGATTGACCCCAAATATTTCCTATAAACAAAACATAATTTTTATAAATTCGACAATGTTTTGTTCGATGAAAAATTCAACACATTTTGCCTTGGATGTCAAAAGGAGTATATTTTTATAGAATTTATTATTAATTAATTAATTCTTGATATATTAATTTTTAAATTACATTTAAATTGATTCCAAGAAAACAAAGATCAATGAAATATCACGTTATTGATAATGAATAAGGTTAAATAATTTGTAGAAATAATTATTGTTACGATTACCTAATATATGAGATGGAAGTGGTGCGTGTCCACTAATTTTTTCAGGCCCGTACAAATCTCTCAACTTTTTTCTAACGTAAGCATGAAGTTCCTCGTAAAGTGGCCTAATAGATTCCCATACGTTTTCTATGTCTTCTTGAAAGTTTGAAGATTCGTAAGGGAACATCCAATATTGTGCAGCATCCGAGAAATCTAAACGATACGACGCAGTTATTTATTTTAATTTATTATTATTTTATTATTATTATTTTTTTAAGATAAATTACTATTCAATCTAGCTGCTTCGTTGTTTAACGTCACAAGTTGTTGATAAAGATCCTTCATTGGTGTACCACTACGTCGTCTCCATTCTGTCCACACGTATTGCAATTCGTCCCAATTTCTACTTTTTCCCATTATCCCAGCAATGTCTAGGAACAAATCATTACAAATATGATAAAAACAATTAAAACAAAATAATTCAGACGTGCAACGTCTGGTTCCTGTTGCAAATTTCTCGTTGTCGTGAGTTTTCACTTTATGATCGCGATTACGTTTTAATCTTTCGCTTTCACGACCACGGTCTTAGTATTTCAGACCATTTGTTTTATTCCTTTTCATAATCACGATTCAAATTCCACAATAAATCATGCATTTATCGATATTCTTATCATTTATATTATCTGATTTAATTAGTTAAGTAGTTTAAGTAGTTTTTATTTTAATCGTGCATACAAATCTTTAAAAAATAGATTTTTATTTGGATGGATTATGTAAAAGTAAATGATGAAAATAGGAAGATAAATAACACCTGAGGTATATCATTAATTAACACCTGTACAAAACTATTATACAAGAAACAAAATGTGTATTGCATCGTGAAAATTTCTTCTTTACGATATTCCGAATTTTTTTTTTAATATAATTGTCTTGTTTAAATAATAATTTGAAATATAAAGTAAAAGTTAATAAACTGATACTACTATTACTATTATGATTAAAATTGACGTTTATGCATAATTGAAATAGTATGCGGAATAAATTATGTTAAACAAAATAACCTGGATATAAACGAAGTCCGCAGTTAAATGGATCGTTGTAAGCGCATATGTTCGCTCCATTGTAAATTGCAAGCATATCATTGATTATTCGATTATACTGGAACAAAGAAAATAAAGATACAAATTATTTCAATAAATAAAAATTTATTTTTCCTATTATCAAAAAGATTGGAGTAAATTAAAAATGTTGATAATAAATTTACTCTGTCTAATTGATCCAATGGGAGAGCTGATGGACCAACCACGGAAAGGTACCTCAAACGACGTCTTATTGTTGGATCCCTTATATTATTGATATCAATTCTCGATATCAATTGCCATGCTTGATTTTGAAAATCAGCGTAAAGTTGTTGGGCTTCGAGCTGAGGAGAAAAATAAAGAATCAATCGTTAATTAAAATATTATCTCTTACGTAATCATAGTAATTAAAACTCTTACTGCTTCCTTCAAATTAATTAATTTCTATTTATTTTCTATAAAAAAGAAAAAATAAACAATATCACGATATAGGAAAATATCGATTATTCGTTAAAATAAGAGAGAGATTTATAATAATTTAGATTTCACCGAAGTTAACGTAATCGTTCTACAATTTTATAACGCATTTGATGATCTTTTACTTTTCCTTTCTCGTACAATCATACATCATTTGGCGTATGAGTGAGTAAAATTACTCTTCTGTTATGTTCAGTATTTTTAATTCGTTTAATGATCGTTACTCACGCATAACCCGAACAACCGAGTAGTTTTGTCGAGAAATACTAGTTTTACCGTTAGAAAGATAATAGCCTTATCGTTGCACCTCTTCATAAATTCAGAACGTTCAAAGGAGGAAACTAAGATTGTCGGTAATGTATGAAAGTAAAAGATAAAAAAAGACTTCAGAGATAAACTTTGATAAACTTTCAAAAGATTTTTTTTTTCCATTTCACGAAAAGTATAATACTTGCAGCAAACCTTTTGTTTGTCCTAATTACAAGTACTAACATAGAAAGAGGTAAATAATAATCGCAATTTAAAAAACATTACTTTAGCGAAGTCGGGGTTTCACATTCGCAGCACGTCGAAAAGGACCGGACGATTCTTGATGTATAAGAGTGAAAGAGAGAGAGAAAGAGAGAGAGGGAGAGGGCTGAGGAGAGGGGGAATAGAAAAAGATTACTTGATTGCACAATGCACAATCGTTGGGACAGGTTACAATGGCAACACATGAGAACATTTCCCGCGGAGGCGTTCGGCCTTTTTTTTTGTACAATGCTGGTCCCCTTGTCGTGTCATGGAAATCCATCTTACACGAAATTACGATTTACTATGAACTTAAGGAGTATGTATAAGATGTTACACGCGGGCAAGCTTTTCGAAGGATTAGGAGAGAGAGAGAGAAGAGGTCGAGGTTATTTCGACGTAGATACAACCAGATGGTTTATTTTCCACGATACTTTTAGTAACACGTAGAAATTTAATTTCCCTTTTTTTTTATTTCTTTCTTTTTAACTACCTCATCTGCAATTAATTGTTTCAAGATAAGTTAATAAATACTATGAAAATAATATTAATGCAAGGTTTCAATTTTATTATAAAATTAAAAATATTTTAGTTATTTTATAATAAAGGGGTTAATAATAATTATATTAAACGAGTAAATATATGAGTTAAGATACTATCAAACGAATTTTTATATTATTTAAATTTTAATTATTTTTATTTTACTTTACTTTTCTAATTTAATTTTATTTTATGAGATTAAATCCATCATGATACAAAACTAAAAATATATTTAAATTATATACGAGTATATATGAGTATTTGTTAATTTTGTGAGTATATTTATTATAATAAAAATACATATTTAAATGAAAATTAAGAAATTGTAAAATAAGCTTTTTGTTTTATGAAATATTTGTTAGATTATGCATGATTGGGGAAACACTGTGCTTGCTTATGATTTATGACAGACGTTATTATTCTTTTTCTCTCGTTTTTAATCTCTACTAAAAGTACTTGTTAAAAATGATTGCAATGTACATATGAGTGGCATACGCCAGTCCCGAAAATTGTTATCACATTTATTTCGGAATAGAATATAACGCATATGCGGGTGACTGTTAGTAAGTAGGACAATCGATACGAATGTTTTGGAAGAAACCCAAAGAGTATTGTTAAGGGTAGGAAAAACGAAATAATACACGTGAACAGGATAGAAAAAAATAAAAAAGATATAAGTCAGTTGTATCTCACCGCTTGTAATTGTGAATATTCGTTGACATTTGTCTCGTAACCCCACTGAGCTGCTACATTTGCACTGCATCTTTCAGCACCAAGAAAATCCAATCTCGCTAAAACGTTTTGATAGTCCAATTCGTTCGAAGGAAGTTGTCTTCCAAATCCGTTGCCATTTGACTCGCGTAGTCCTGGTAAATCCAATTGTCCGCTTACGAAGGACAACAGAAAAAGGAGCAACGCTTTGTACGGCATCTTGAAAAATCAAATCATCTACTTTTAACGTGGTTTCTGTTTTTTTTTATTGTTCGTCGATTAAATTCTGTTGATAAATTTGCTGATACAACGAAAGTAAAATCGAGGATAATAATAATAATAATAATAAAGATTTCATGAGAAATCGATTAAATTCTATATTTTTGTAGAGGATGACAAACCTAATCGTATTGATTAGAAAACATGAACTGATCTTTATCGTTCGGCCTTGGCTTACAAAGGGTTGATCGCAAATAGGAAACGTTCTTCCGGTATTCTAGTTTTGTTCTATCTTCTTGAAAAAAATCTAAGAAATAATATTCCAAGACCTCGAAATGTTAAATTATTAAAATTGCTGCATTATTTTATAAATCACTTTGTTACGTCGTGAGCTAGGCGTTTACATGCAATTCATCTGTTGACTTCACGGTCACGTGTTACGTCTTTGAGTTACGTATTTCCTTTTCACCATGAAACACGGCAACTCCTTATGTTCATACTTAGACTAGGTCATACGAGAATTAGGTTAACAATTTATTGTATATTTATTTAGGATAATAATTAAATAATTATTAGCGATATATACATTTCATTACAATCACACAAAATACGAGATGAAAATAGTGATTTAATTTAAGCAAAGCTAAAAATAAAATTATTTAATTGGATAAATGATTAAACAAATGTTACATAGATCAAATCATAAAAAATAACACAAATTTAATCTCAAACAATAAACAAATAATTATTTTTATCAGAGAAGAAATCGTCTAAATCTAATCACTGTTAAAATTAATTATTACATCGTAGCATAATTTAAAAAAAAAGACATTTATTTAATAAACAATTATTTCGATACAAAACAAATCAGAAACTATCGGAAAGAAATCCGATCAAAGATGAAAAATTATTCAACTAATCGCATATAAAAAATTCAAATTGACAAAACAATGAAACAAAACTTACCAAATTAATGATCCTTGGTTTTGGTAAAAGTTCCATTATCGATATTCGATATTTCAAAACGAACGTTCACACTGGCGAATGATTGATTACAATTTAAATTAGAATTGTCTTAAAAGAAAAAATGTTCTCCTACACGGTTCTCGGATGAGAAGAACAACCGAACAACTCGGACGATCGGTGATCGTGTTGTCAGGGAAGTTTCGTCAAGTCGTCACTAAAAGCCTGTGCGTCTGTCGGCAAATGTACATTTTATTCCTGCGAGGCAGTTCTAACACGAGCACCAGGAGGTCATCAGTTGTCTCGAAGGTGGGGAGGAAATACACACACGCTGTATTACGCATACCTTACAAGATCCACACACAGTTTTTATTATACGTCCTTGTTTGTTTCGTTTATAAAAAGAGGAAACGAGAATGCGTGTTGGTAGGAACATTGAAAACGAAGAAAATGATTTAAAAGGGGGGTTATTAAAAGTTAAGGGGGATTTTTTTCTTCTTTCCTTTTTTTTCAGAATGAAACGACAAAGAATCGAGGATGAGACTAACATAAGAAGAAGAAGAAGAAGAAGAAGGTTAGCTAGCAAGAGTTAGGCTCGTTTATTGCAACAGCTTAAAGTTCTCACGTTGACAACGGCCCCTAGTCGACTGACACCACTTTGAATGATTTCCATTGTTTACGATAGCACGCGCCTTACACTCTCGTACAATCTTTTCTTTTTTTTTTCTTCTACCGAGCAACGCTAATAGAAAATTTCGTAGAACCCTTGGTAAATAACTATTGATGAATATGAACCGTGCTTGACCCTATTTTTTTTCCCCCCGTGTATTATTTTTTTCCTTTGCGCAACAACTACGAGAATTTTAAATTATTATAGGTTTATTGTAGAAACAATTTCGTAGATTCCTTTGGTAAATAATTAATTGATGAATATGAATCGTGCTTGACCTATTTTATTTTTTTTCTTTATGTTTTTTACTTTGCATAACAATGAGGATAGAAGTTATAATAGGTTTCCTCGTACACGTTTGTCGGAAGAAATTTTTTCTATGTGTGTAAATCTGGAATATAAAAATAACATTGTTACATATGTCAATAGATTTTATTCATGATTTCTTGTTAAAGTAGGTATTGTCTATCCTTCTGCTCGGTCTACCTAAACGATATCAAGGTTAGTTAATTACATGAGACTATCTACGATGTTAGGGTCTTCTCGTTTGTAATAATCGATGATACTACTGTTTTAAGAGATTATCGAAATATATTTTAATTTTTTAAATTATATGTATACGCTTCTACTTATCGTTGATTCATTCGATTATATCACTCGTTGACGAACTCTCATCATACAAAAAAAGAAGAAGAAGAGAGAAAAAAAAGGGAATTGAATGAATGAAACATCAATAAGTTAAATCCTTGCGAATGATCTAGCCGTTAAAGTCATTATATTCACTGTAATTTTATGCATTAACGGATGATTCATCCGTTCACATGTTCGCGTAACATCTAATTACGTGATTTTTTATCTTTTAACATTGATCACTTAAGAGGAGTCAGGTTTTTTTTTTCTCGACGCGTTTCGTGTCGAATCTTACCATTTTTCTTTTTTTTTTTCAATAATTTACTTTAATTGATATTATTCTTCAAGGTGGTTTATCTGGTTTCGATATTAATAACATTGAATTTGATTTTCTCTCAAACAAATATTTCTCGTAGAATAAATCAGGACGTATGGAAGAATATGACTTGGACAGTGGGGATGGCGAGGAGGAGGAGAAGAAGGAGGAAGGGGGAACAATTAAATTATGTGAGTGATCGTCTCATCGTAAAATGCAGAGTATAAACAACCGCGCCCATCGTTGTCAAGGAATTGCGAGGATTGTCTCACGATCATCTGGAATGTGTATTTCTACTTATCCTCGTCTCTTAAGGCTTGTTTGAAAGACCTTCAAAATTACAACTTAATTTCAATTATACTCTGCACATATATAATATTTTATATTAATTTGTACACCAGCGTGTGTGTGGCAACATTAATATTACAAAGAGTTACAAATTTGTTTGACATTTCGTTTTCAGAACAAAAGAAAAACAAATATGAGAATGATTTTGTTATCCTGTGCACGTAATCGAGCATGATAATTGCGTTTCAACGTCGTATGAAACTCGTTTATTTCGGTAAGACGTAGTCTCGTATAAATAGGACGACCGTGAAATTAAATTAGTAGATTACCGAAAGAAACATATTTAACTTAAGAGTAGCATAATTTTCCTGTTTATTCGTCTCAAAGATAAATGTTTCCTTTTCTGTTTCGTCTAAATGGTAAATAATCGTGAAAAATGGGCAACGATTAAGAAAGTAATGGGATACGTGAAATATCTCGTAGTTGAAAAGAATAAAAATATAATCATAGTCCTCGTTTCTCGTACCGGTTAGGCTTCGACAATGGTTAATCTCATTGAAAGATAACGCACACCTCCCACCGGTGGTACCGGTCTCACGTACCGGCCGCGATTCTGAGTTCAAGTACGCTTGAATCTTCAACGCACATGATTACGCATCATGCAACAAGGTGTGTTTATTACTATCATATATTTTTCCTTTTTCTTATTCCATTTGCGATAAACACTTGAGCAGAATTTTGTTGAATTTCAAATTCGTCTACTCGGTCGGCCTTTACCGAAAGGTTTTCTTTTACGGAATATTACTTTATCTTCTAAAATTATTTATACTTGACAAAATTGAAGATAAAAAATATCATTTAATTATAATTTCGTTGAAATTTTTTTTTTATTTTAAATTTTTATTTTAAATTTTTATTTTAAAGATTTCTTACTCTTCTTGTAAACACAAAGTATTCTCACAGTGTTAGCTATGATTAAGTCGCGCGTTTGTTTCGCGATGAAAACGTGGGAAAATATTTAATGTAAGCATATTACAAGGTATTACGCGATCTAACTAGACGAGAACTATACTAACATAAGAGCGAGAGTATTTACAAGGACGATCGATCTATCGACGAGATCATTTTTCAAGATTAAAAATACGTGCATAGAAGTCAGAGAAAATATTAGTTCAAAAAACAAATTACAAATTGAAAAAAAAGGAAGCAGAAAATTCGAGCATCGATTTGAATTCGATCGGGGAAAGAATATATTTGAAATAATTAGAAACTAAAAGGTAAAATCTAAATGACAGGAAATAAAGTAACGTAAAGTAGCATATTTGTTCGATATCCTTCGAGATAATGTAACAAAATCCTAAAGAAACATATTATATTGTTGTCCTTTCAAGGATTTACTTTATTTTTTATTGGGTCAAGTTAGAAAATTTCGTTGAAAAATTATTATATGTTTTTAATAAATATATGAATAACTTTATATACGAATTTGTTATTATTATTAATCCATTAGATTAGTTTAGATCTAGATTAATAATTAATAATTTAATAATTTGATTTTTGATTTTTTTGTTAATTAATAATTTGATGAGAGAGTTCTGTGGTTAGATGTTTGGAAAGAATTATGTGGAAAGTATATCTTACAAGGATTGTTAGTTATATTTTTATTCGACATTTTTAAAAATTAAGTTATTAAAAAATTGGGAAATAAGAATAAGAAGAAGAAGATGGGCCAAGTGTTATATATTAATATTAGATTAAGTTGACGAGAAAATATTTATGATTAATTATGTTAGCAAGGTGAAAGGTTTCATAGAATGATTTCGAAAGTTAAATAAATTTGTTATCCTTATATATCTGCTTTCCTTTTATTTTTGTTAATCGTTTGCTTGGAAAAGTGAAATTTAATTTTTAAATAAATCGTAAGTGTGTTTTAATGTATGCATATAACAAACAAATTCTTTGTTATTTTAAAAACTTTCTACACACATAATATATAATAATAGGGGATAAATCAGAACGTAAATGAATATACGCATCGATACATATCCCATGTAATGGAAAACGTAATTATCTAATAATTAAAAAAATATATCCAATGAATGGTGATCCAAAGAATGAGGTAATATACGAACTTATAATAATTACAAGAAATTTAAATAATGCATCGAATTCTTTTTATTCACACAGGTACACGATTTTTCAATTTAAATTCAACGATAATACTTCTCTTTTTGATTATGTAACGAGCTATGAGATTACGGTTTTTGCCAACTTTGATACACCAAACCTATTAAGTAATCTACACTGCTTTCTTTTTCTATCTACAAACTATGTTTATTTTCTCTTATTTCATCAGTTCCACGTACTTGCACGTTGAATAACTTTTAAAATGATCGAATCTGTTTTTTAGTCTGGCAATTATGTGTCTTAGATGTCAAGGCTAGTCTTGAAAGAAAAAAAGAAAATAAAAGAGCTTATTACAAACTTCTCTCTTTCTTTTTTCTTAGAAATTGTCCTTAATTGTAACAGAGGAGATGATGAACTTACTCTTTGGTAGTAAACAATTAACTACGATGTGTTGTGAATGTAATTGTTAAGAAAAAATAACTTCTACTTGCTCGAGACAAAAGAACTTACAAGTTGGGATCGTTGCAACAGTTAACGAGTATATAATTGTATGTACTTAATAATTTAAAATGTAATATTGTAAGTTTGGTACTAGGATACATATATCGTAATTATTGTAAAAAAAAAAGAAACTAGTTTTCGTGCAAGTCATTTAAAACTAACCGCACACCGGAAATCAATTATTATATACACGTATGTGTATATGTAAAATTATTTATGATTCATGGTATTTTTATTAGTCATACATTGCGTATTATTATACATTAAAATTATTATTATATTTTTTTAAATAATATTTAAAAAATATTATTTTACGTTTATGAAAATTTAATTAATTTACATATACTATTTTTTACAAGTAATTAATAAAATTAAAAATTGCTTACTCGAATAGAAAAATTTCTGCAATTAGGATAGCTACTTATTCTCCACAAGACCTGCAATGTGCTGTGATTAACTGTAAATACGAATTAACGATTTTACCATTACTAGATAACATTTTCTATATTATCGGCAAGTATCCTAGAATAACAAGATGGTTAGTGCAAAGATTAGTATGTTTCCTGTTATACCGTTTGCTGTTAAACATTTTTGAAATAGAAAATAAATATTATCTATTGTCGTTAACAGAATATAACTTATGTGAAGTTATTTTGAACGATCTCGATTTATTTTTCAACAAATTTCTAATAATTAAATTAATAATTACAAAAATATATTTACTACATATTTATAAGTTCTTAAATAACATAGTTAACAATTAACGTAATTCAATTTTAATTAATATATCATATATTTACCCAGTTAACACAAAACGTTAATATGACGTACGATTTACGTAATTTTTCAAAAATGTTTTGTTTTCACTGGGTATTTATCATTTATATATCACAGTAAGTATAATTTCATTTAAAACTTACAGCTATAGAAATAGAGTATTAGATTATATACCGGTTTTCTTGTATATTTGAAAATAATCATAACACAACGATTACGATGACCATGACGTAATCCATATTCGAAGTTAGATTACGCGTCTAATGGAATTTAATATTACGCAAATTCATATTGGTTCAGGTTACCGCAACCTGGACAAGCCTTTTCTTAGATCATAGTGGTTTCGCATAGTCACCTGGATCTAATAAAACATCTATTTATCCTATGATACAATTTACAATTACATGATCTATTATAAACTATTATACTAATTGTCAAGGTAACGTTAAACACGTAATTGGTGAAACTAGTTGAAAACAATCGTTCCATATGAATAAATCAATGAAAAAAATTGATATGTAATAAATATATATATAAAAAATGAATATCCTCGAATTATTCACATGATCGATCTTGAACTAATTAAACTATATGTCTTATTTATGATCGATCACGTTTCAAAATAACATAAGTAACTTATAACAAGATAAAAAACGAACCAACCAACGAGATAAATGAAAATGTATTGATATCTCTCGTTGAAAAAAATCATATTGAACTAATTGTAATGAATCTTGAACGAAATGTAAACGTGCATTACAAACCGGATGAAAAATATGCCCCAAGCAATTTGTAAAACGTCCGGCCTTGAACCACGTGTACACTCGAATGATCCTTGATACACCGGAATCGTCCTAACGTGATTTATAAGATCGTTCACCTAAGAACTGGAATCGATATTTTCTCCACTAAAGAGAGAGGTGGGAGGAGGCTAAGTAAAGGTACAAGGATGTTTCGTGTCCTTAAAGGTGCAACACCCATTTATTTTCTCGAATAGAATTATTTTTTTTCTCAAGTGGGATGATGGAGGGGGAAAGAAATTTATTTATCACAAAGAAGAGATAATAATTGCAAACATATCTCGTTGACCTAAAATAACACAATCGAATAAAATCTTTAGAAATGACATTAATTGTCAATGGGTGGTAATCAAGATCAGATTAAGAAAGGTTTGTATCTTCTTGTTAAACAAACTCTCACGAAAAAAAAGAAGACATTACCCCTTTACCTAACGGAAGTGGACACTTTTGTGTGTTTCCGTTAAAATAAAGATTCAGCTCATGGACATTAGATGCCGCGTGACGCATCAAGAGTAAATTGCTGTTTTATTACGGAAGGAAGGAAGGCGGAGTTATATCCGCCGAAGGCGTAATTAGCAATATGAATGCACCTTTTATGAGGTTAAGACGTCACCTTCAAACTATGTCCCCTCGTTAGTAGTTTTTCCAATATCATCATATTTTCTCTCTGTCCTCTTTGGTAACACGCGTTAATCCAGGGACACTTATTAAACTTCATTTTTATCTACCACTATTCCTTAATCTTTACCTAGCCCCCTCTTCGCTTCATCACCCGTTCCTCATTTCGATCAATTTTTTCGTTCCCTCTTATATCCGTAATAATAATTTCTTATAAACAAGATTATTTCCGGATGAATTGATACAACCTTAAAGTTTTCTATTTGGAAGAAAAAACAAAATTGATTTATTCTGTTATGCATAATACTAACGATCTTGATTCTTGGAGTTTGTTCGGTTTACGTATCCGGTCACGAAAGGTTTGTCGTATCCTTCCGAGAATAATAATCGTCATTCATATTTCCATTTAATCATGGTAATGATTCAAGATCAATTTATTCCGGAATAATATAGATTTCATTATAAGTTATAACCTTCATTAGCACACTTAATCAATGATATTTCTTATTATTTTGTTATTAAAGATTTTCCCCTGTAAAATTGTCATCGTCGTTCTTTAGGTTTCTCATTCGATCATTAGGGAAGAAAAAAAGTTAGGATTTAATCGTCGCAATAATATGGACAAAAGTTTCGTCATACGAATTTTATTTAAACCACAATCTATATCTATACAGTTCACGTGACGTATTACTAACAAGCAAAGTCACGAATGGCTAATTATGCGGAACGCGCTACTAAATCCGCGAATAAGCGAATCGGAACACGTGATCTTACTTGTCTTCCTATCTCCGATAACCTCTCGTAAAGCTAAAAGCAATTAATTTACATTAGGTTTCCTGCACGTCCAACTATCGGCCAATTCAAATAATTCAGTTCGATCTCGTAAATAGTGTAAGACAGAGAAAGGACGAGAGAGGACGAGAGAGAGAGAGAGGACAACATTTATCCGTACTCGTTGCCCATTTTGGAATGGAAAATGATCAGAATTAATTAAATTAGGGATTAGGGAAATAAATGCTTGATTAAGTTGAATACTAAAACTAAAGATAGACAGATAGATAAATAGATAGATAGATAGATAGATAGGTAGTAAGAATTGATTAATACGACCGTACGTTTTATGCAATATGTATTGCTAATTATGGCAGTGGACTTTGTGTCACAAGACATTTTTTCAAATTTATTTTATATGTTTGAAGTAATTGTAATATATATACATGAATCATTCAATGCACAAATTTATTAACTCTATAAAACAAAAAGTGGACAAGTGCAATGAAAACATTCTTTTTTATAATTTGCTTATCATTCGTGGCTTGCTATTGCATTTGATTAATCAAAGAGTTGACCTCTGAAATAAATAATTTATTATTCAGTGGTGAAAAAAATTGTCCCCTTTTTAATGGTGATAATATCTTAATTATTATAGGGAAAAATTATTATAAATATAAAAAATAATACCAAGGGTGTTTTGACACTTTGATTTAAGATTTTGTAAAAAGTTGAATTGATCGATTATTGCAGTGAGTAACAGCTCATATATAAACAGTAAAATTATTTATAATAATATAATAAAAAAAGAAAATTGTAAATTGTTTATTTGTTGAATTATTTAATTATAATAATTAAACGACACATACACATACACACACATAAGCAAGCAACTTTGATCACGTCGTCCTCCTTTAACGGCGTCGATAAAGGTCTCCTCCTCTTTAGACTTTCATAAGAGACAGACACACGGCATACCTCGATTAATTGTTCTCCAATTTTACGACGACGCGCCTACGTATTTAATTGGCACGTCCTTGAACAATACGACGTTCCTTCTTCCGTTTAAAATCCTATTTTTTGTCTTTATCTCTCTCTTATTATTCTCACTTTACCACTAGTTAAACCCTTTTTGTATTAATCATTAATCGAACAACACAAATCGTGTGGCTCGGTAATAAACAGGAAACTATTGACAATTATTTCTTTTCTAAGCATGATATCGATAATAGAATCGAAGGTCGATAATATCTGTGTATGTGTGTGTGTGTGTGTGTGTGTGTGTGTGTGTGTGTGTGTACCGTATACGAGGATGATGATCATTTTTATTCTAATAAACTATTTTTATTCAATGATACTCAATGCTTTATTATTTGTAATTGATTTTGATGATCGTTCGGGCGATATTTGTTGTTTAGGATATCGCCAAGTTTCGATTTCACTCTTTCGATTTCTTATTGAATTCTTGAATTTCACCATTCTTTTAATGTCTAATCGAGAGAGAGAGAGAGAGAAAGATCGATGGCCCGAGACGACGGTCGTAGAAAAACGTTTTAACGATCGCGACACTGGTGATATTGAGTTTGTTAGAATCTTTACGTAACCTTGAATCTTGATCTTGCAATTTCAAATTACGAGACTTTTCTTCATCTAATGCTTCGAGGATGCTGTTGCTTTTGCTATAAAAAAAATACTTCTACGTATTGTTTTTTTTCTTGTATTGTCTCAGTTCGTAAAAATCGAATAATTAATTCCATTTAGCGTTTCCACTTATTGAAAGAAATAATCTTCCTTTCGGATATTTTTATCCTTCTAATTATCTTTAATATTTAATTTTTTATCACGATATTAATATTGATAATTATAAGAAAGACTTTTATCATTTATCAATGTTGTCTATTTTTTTCTTTCGTTTTGGCAGATTTTTGCGATATCGTATTTGTTTATTTTTTATTTCTTTTTGGGTTTTGTTAACATAAGTGTCCTAAGGTGTCAGATATCTCAGATTTAGCGTGAAACAATAATTGAAAATAATTTAGAATCGATATATAATAAGGTCGAATGTTAGTTGGAAATACGTCATTCAACCTTCCACCAAATAGGTTTTATCTCGTAACGAGAGACAAGACGAGACGACAGCGATATTGGAAACAGCATCTGTGTTTCTTTTTTTTTATCCTTGCACGATGTCGCAGCTGAAAGAACACTAATTAACGGGTTAAGGTTATAAAATCTATTCCCAAGGAAGGTCATAAAACCACCGTGTTAAGTTAACTCCAATCAAGCGATTCGATTTGACTAAAGATTTATTCATAAAACGCGTATAACATATTTTGTTAATATTCTTTTTCTATTATATTTCAGGAATTAATTAAAAATAGAGAACAAATATATATAATGAAATGATAAAATCAGAAAATGTATTATAACAGGTCTACCGGAAAAGTTCTGTCCGTTTCTATGACAACAAATAAAGTTTTATTGACGGTAAGAAAAATTAATATTTTGTTTTATTCCAAAATCGGACAGAACTTTCCGGGGAAATCTAATAATATTCGAATAAAAATGCGTACAAAATTAAGTTCTTTTCCGTTATTCATTTTAACAGTAAACGAGCAGAGAGTTACGTGCGCGTACGTGAATTACGATACTACGGCATAGTACTTATGCAAAGAAAATAAAAAAGGAAAGAAAAAATAGAAAAGAATGGATTTTTTTCTTGAACGGAGCGACTATGGCTACGGTTACGCTTAGTCGCAATTAATCATTCTGTTACACCTTAATCATAGTCGTAACGCCAGATGACACCGATCAACGGTAATAGAATTCCTTCCTATATCTTGGAATTTCTTCTATCAACGGGACACAGGGTAAACCAAGAAATTTTTATTACCACCGATAATGATTTCTTCTTTTTTTTCTTGTTTTTTTTCTTCTTTTCCTGCCAAGACTATGCGCGATCAGATTTATTGGATCGATTACTCTATTACAATAATTGCCGCCTCGTGTTCCTAGAGTTGTTTCGAACGTGATTACTATACGAGGAAAACGGTGGTGCGAGACATGTCTGTCTCTCGTGGGACACCCAACAAACGCGTATTATCGCGTTTTTGCTGATTACAGCATGACGAATTTCAATTAAATACTCGCATCATTGTCTAAAAATTATTATATTACTTTTTGATTCCCTCCTTTCCATCCCACTTGATCCCACTCCTCTCTGTTTCTGTTATTCTTGAATATTTTCAGATAGGGAAAGAAGACGATTAGCATTTTTTTCTTCTTCGTTTGCTTCTGTTTTCCGTAATTTGATCAAACTCTGACGTCATTGATCATTCATCGACAGATCCGGATTCCATCGCGGAAGGATCATCTAATCAGCAATTATTAAAGGCCGATCGATGAAAAAAATGTTTTAATAAGATCGACATTAAAATGTGCATAAAAATGTGCTAGAAGAAAAGAAATAGAAAAAATAACAAAACGATCTGATAATAATCGTCGATTAGAATCATTCTAATCGTGCTTAACGCAATATAATCGGATGACGACAAAATGTCAATTATTACTCGATTATATTCGATAACAAATATTCAACAAAATATAATCATAAATGTTTTAAAGGGATGAACCCCATGTAGTGGGTTGAAAAATTCATTCTATCTTCACAAGTTTACAAATTAAAATGCCCTTTGATATTTTAATGTCAAATAAGCTAATCAGACATTCAAAAACCTTTTTTTCAAGATGGTTTTTCAAAAAATTTTTTTCACACACTACTGAAATATTAATAAATATATCATTAAAATTTCAAAGTTCAATCTTTTTATTGGTCGTCAAAAGAAATTTTTATAAAATGTTTAAAAATCCGGCTGTCACGGAGTGAGACTTTATTAAAAATAAAATAAGAAGTTTGGTCGAAAGAGATTAAAAAAAAATAAAAAAAGCAACCAGGAACGAAAAAGAACATGGTTAAAAAAAGAAAAGGTAAGGAAATCGTTCATCGACCTGTCTTGGATCGAATGTGAAATAAGAAACTCGTTCGACCTTAGCAAACACGACCTTGCAAACTTCTCTGAATTTCTTTTTTTTTAAGTCGGTCAAAAAAGAAAAAAATCCCCTAAATTGACAAGAGTCTTTTCTCTTTTCGTTCAGTGTTCCTCTTCTTGTCAAAGTTACGCTTGAGATGGTCACCTTGACCATCAGAAATCTGCATCACCGGGGGAGAGGGAGGACTTAACCGGGTGTCCAGTATAGGTAACGTTAGTAGGGAAGAAGGATGGAGGAGGTGGGTCCGGTTGGCCTCCAGAGCGGACATATAAGTCCCAGGATCGGCCCCCACTTAACGTCAAACGGTCGGACACGGTACGGAGGCGAGCACAAGCTAGCTAGCAAGAAACCAGCAACTCTTTGACGTGCATCAGAGCTAACTTTTCCCCGATTCGTTCTCTTCTTATCCAGTATTATTATTATTATTATTATTCTCCTCCTCCTGTAAAAAGTCTGCTCTTAGTTTTCATACTCCTTACTACCTCATTTAATCGAGTCGAGTCTATCAATCACCCACCCTAACTCCCTAAAGTTTCTTCTTCATCTTCTTCAATATCTTCTTGTTGTTGAAATTTTCCTCTCCGTGACCGGTTATCCGACCGCTACCGACGAACAGTAATTTTTTCATCGCCACACACCCCGAATAAACACCTGCCCAGCCCCCTTAACCCCACTCTGTACTTTCCTTTTTTGGTTGTTGCAAGTACGCGAGAATAAACGCGAATAATAAGAACACTTGGAAGTATCGTAACGGTATCACCAATATCGAGTGAGCCTAAGCCGGTGAACCAGCAGCAACCTGGTGTTTTCCCCCGGTTAGTTAATATCGAGTATAGTTAACGATACTTGGACTTTAGTCGTTCTCATACCGTTGCTTTCGATCGACAACGGAAAAGTTGAGAAGAGAACGTTTCTTTCTCTTACTCTTACTCTCACTTACTCACTTACTCTTTCTTTCTACCACCTTCTCTATCTTCTCTACTTGAAACGGGTGTTAGAAGTCGACTACGAGGCACCATGAGAATCGTAAGTAAATCAGTTACTTGTTATAACCGCTTACACTGTTTATATACATACACATTTACTTCAGGAAGTATTAACATGTTTCCTGAACGCGAATATGCTATTACCTACCTTTCAAAAGTGACTTTAACCAGTATTTTAAAATATTATTCTCATATTAAAAAAAGAAAAAAATATATAAATATAATAATTTCATTATCAATTTATTAAGATTTTGTTATTTTTTTTAATCAATCAGGTGTTTAATTTTAATTTTGGTTTTAATTTTGTATTAAAATTTGAGTTCTATTGTTTAGTTAGATTAAATAGTTCGATGTTACACGTTCTAATATTCGGAATTTCTTTTTAATCGATCAGGTGTTTAATTTTATATTAATACTTTTTTTTTCATTATTTAGTTAGATCAAATCATTCGATGTTACACGTTCTAACGTCGTAGTCTTGACTGAAAGTATTATTCGGAAAAAGTAAAAGATACGTTAGGTTGAAGAAATGAATGCACTGTTAGTTAGCTTGCAGTTTATTACGGTATTGGTGTAGAAAAGCGAGTTCAGCAGCCCGATTCATCTTGATGGTCGTGTATATAAAAGCGTATAAAGCTAAGGTGTATCGTGTTTCGTTTATATTCCATTTCGACTTTCTACGTAGACTATTATTCCGGAAGCCACCGATCATTAAATGGAACTCGTCCACGTGCCTACGATCTATCCGATTTTATTTTTTATTTATATTTTCGTTTATTTTGTATATTATTATTATCTTATCATTTAATATGTCGATTATGTTCGTACGTTCATTGGAGGTTAAATCGATAGATGGATATTATTCATTCATATGATGCAATCTATCGTCTCAATTAATTCTAATCGTTAGTGGAATCGGTACCGTTAGATTGACACACTGTTCCTTTTTTTTTTACTTTTTAATTTTTTTTCTATTTTACTCCAACGATAGTCATCATTATTTTTCATTCTTTCACCTTCTCTTGATTGTAGACGATAACGAGAATGTAACGGTAAGGTATATATATATACAATGATCGGTTAATTCAACGTTCTTAGTGAAAGCTTCCATATTATTTTTGTTAAAAAAAAAAAAAATAATAATCTTTTACTTTCGCTCGTCGATACACCACTAACCTGTATTTTCTTCATCATTTTCTATCTCATTTTATTTTTTCTCTTTTAAGAATATATTCACTAACGGGATATTAATTCTTGTGTATAATAATCGAAAATAAATATTAATAATTGCATAGAGAAAAATTATGTTGTTGTTGTAAGATAATTTAATCGATTGGACGATAAACGAAGGTTTTTTTTTATATAAATTTATAACTTGGAGTTTTATTTTACTTTTTATTATTTTTTATTTTTCAAAGTAAAATCACATATAAACGGAGATTAATCGTTCGGAATGAGAAAATATTTTCTTAGATAACGAATAGATTGGATAAAACAAAGTTATGGAATAAATCGAAGAGTCGCGTTTTTTTCTCTCTCTCTCTCTTCGATTTACATACACATAATACATACACATGCAAAAAAAGGAACGTTTCAGAATAATGAATGGGTTGATAAATTAAATCATTCGTAGAATCTATGGATTGTTTTTCTCTCGACACAAACATATATATATATATATCTACTAATTTAATAAATGGATCCAACACTCGCACACATTTTGTTTCGATACGTAAAATAAAAAACTGTTTGGATAACGGATCGTTCGATGAAGAAAATCGTTAAAAAAAAAAAATTGAAAGAAAACGTTGGGAAGAAATTAATTCCTTGATAAGAATTATTCGAAGGTTTTCTTTTTTTTCTTTTTATTAGTAAGGTCGAGTGATCTAATTAAAATTACCTCGAACATGTTTTTTTTTTTTCAAAGTAGATCTCAGTTTAGTCTATTATACCTTTCTTAGTAAAATTTACGATCTCTTACATCACGAATGATAATTGTTTGTGTTACCAATTGGAAGGTGAAAAGAAAAATCACTGGTTGAGGGTTTAGTTCAATCGTCATAGTCGTCGAAGATAATGACGATGACGTGTCAGTTTGATCATGAATCGGTAAAGGAAGAGAAACGGAAATACGTAAAATCTTATGTTCATTCACTAGAATTCTTAGCCTCTGGCAAGACAAGTTTACCGTCCTTGCCGGAGGGGACCCTAACTTCGACGAGTGATTTATTCGTATTCGACCTATCCTGCACACCTTTCCTAATCAAAATTTATCGTTTCTGTGTGTTTTATTTATATTTATGTTTGATTTATCATTAATTGCATTATTAATGCATCGTTTATGATCTTTCGATTTTTTGATAACGCGATCCCTTTTTGTTTTATTTATTTATTTCTACGAATAATATACTTTTTTTTCTTTTCATTAGAATATTTGATACGTTTCAATTACGTTTCCGATTGATAGAATGTTTTATAGTTTACGATTGATAGAATGAACGATCAACACGTTGAAGTTTTCTTTTTCTTTTACTTAGGAAAAATTCCTACGAAACATATTAAAAGAGAGTTATGTTAAATAGTTATTAAAATATCTATATGGCATGACGCAAGAATATCAGAAAGTTTATACGATTTTCCAAGGACTCATCTAAATCGCATGGTCTGTTTAACGACAGATATAAAGTCGATCGAAAAAATCTTTACCAATAATTATTCGACATTCATTTTTCCTCGATTCTATAATTATTATTATTATCATTTTATTCGAATAAAATAAAATCGTTCAGTCAGGTTTTTACGCAATTTTCGATAATAAATGAACAAAAATTTAATTAGGGTAAAATATTTTAAGAAAATTGTCATTTACCTTAAATTACGATTAAACATCGATGAATAGAATTTTGTTATTCCGAATTTCGCTGATGTTGCATTAAAAAAGGGAAACGCCATAAAGTTTAATAATGAAACGTTTTCTCGTATCGGTATTCCTAACGATTGCAAAAAAAATGTAATTATATATGCAATAACTAGTTTTGCGAATTTTACACGCGTGTATTTTTTTCTCTTCTTCTATAAAGCGTTAATGTAACTTTTTAATCGCTCGATTCGTTTGAAAGAAAATTCATCGAAATAATGTTTAGGATGTGATTATTCTCACAAAGTATAATAATGTTTTAACGTTTATCTGTATCTCTAGCAAAAAAAAAAGGGTAATAAAGACGATGTTAAGGTACGTGTTGAAATTATTCGCTAGAATGAGCAACAAATCACACACGTTTGATTTCGATATCGGTGCAGAAAATACTTCCTTCTTTTTATCTTTCTCTTCCTTTCTACGTTCGTGTACGTGAATAAAAGTTCCATGTACATAAGTATACGTCGATTTAATCCATTGAAAATAAAATTGTAAATTATTCTCTCGATGAACGAAAAGGCTAAATTTATTACAGCCAGTTGGGGGGCATATAATTAATCACCCGTTAGAAATAACTATTTCATCGATGTTTTATGGTTCTTTTAAAAAGAACTATCCTCTTATCGAACAAAGATCGAATAACGAATTGGTTAATTAATATCTACTTTCCTACCAGTCATTAAAAATCATTACTATTGATTCACGATTACCTCCTCGATTGCATTTCTATGATTTCGTCGTGACGCGATATTACGTCAAGTATTGAGAATTTCATTAATAGAATTATCCGATTAGATTTGTTCGAAGTTAGTAGATAAAAATCGAAGTTCTTTCGAAGTTTTCTAGAAATTAAAGGATATAGTTTTCTAGAAATTAAAGGATATAGTTTTCTAGAAATTAAAGGATATATTAAATATATCTGATAGTATAAAAAATCGAGATTTTATATTTTCCGTCGTATTTTGACGTTAGAAAGTAAAAAAAAAAAATAAGAACTTGGGCAAAAATCTTATTGAAAATTATCTATCGTTTCGTTACTATTTCAAATATTATTTTTTTCAATATTAAATAATATCTCGCGCACGATTTCTTCCTGATATGTAACAGTTACGGTATTGTTGTTATATTAGGTTCGTACGTAAGAGACAAAGGAGAAAATCTGTGCAACAAGTCCAACGATATCTGAACGCTCAAAGCTATCCCTTTTATCGGTTCCGCTATAAGAGAAATGTGGCGTGGCACCTTTTGCCTGCTTTTTTTATTCCTTTCTTTCTTTTTTTTAATGCCAACCGAGCGTGACGATTTGCACAGCATCGAAAATAACCTTCTCTTTCTATAACGCGCGTGTTTAATCGCGCTTGCGTATGCATGTCGCAAAAGAATTTCATCCGAAATAATTATTTCTCATTATTTACGAAATATTCGTGAACGAATAAAAAAAACTGGGGAGAGTGGTGGAGGGGGGAGTGTGCGAGAAGGGGGGAAGGGTGTAGGTTCTCTTGTAACAGAACTGAAAGTATGGATATTTAAAGATGATGATTCTTTTAAATAAATTGTAATTTCTAAGTACATGTTTTCAGGTATATATGTATATACACGTATGATACATATATATATATTTCTTATAGAAACTTTCCACATGAAGTTGAATACCGTAACAAAGAGAATAGTCGTAGGGATATAGATGGAAAAAAAAATCAATTAAAACGTGTTATATATATATATATATTATACACACATACGTTCATATAAATGCGTAGAATTTTCGTAAAAGATGCACCCAGGTGAAGAAAGTTCATACGCAGCTCTTCTTTCTAATCAAAAGCATCCAACGGAAGAGATACTATAGGATAATAGAAAATGTAGAAACTCTCGAGTAAAAAATGAATTACCTAACTGTGTCATAGATATTAGTATGAATACAACATACTCTAGTCTATCTCGTATTACGAAGTGATAAAAGTGTGATAATAAAAATGATTACATACGATTCTATGTGTTGCATTAGATCTTTGCAATCGTATTAAAACCTATGGGTGTTTTTCATTAACGGATGATATGGATTTTGTAACAACGAGTAATAATTACTCACGTGCGTATTGTATATTGTATTTAAAGTTAGCAAGAGTCATTTATCTTTACACATTGCGTTATTACACCTGTTAGAGGACCAATCAAACTTTCTAATAACGAATGACGCGTAGTTTCTAACCATCTTCAACAACCCTACTTGTATTCTTTTCGTCTTTTTGTATTAGTCCTCTTTGGTTACTTTCGTAACATCTCTGGCATATTGCCATCATTTGAAACGTTTTTTCTTTCTTTTTCTTTTTACGACTAAAAGACATCGTCGAAGTTGTTTAAAAAAAAAAATACAACAACGCCAAGTTAAGTGTCTATTCTTGTTTCTATCATTGATTGATTGGTTAACATTAAAGAGTAATTATGAAATATCATAAAATTGTGTAAAGGAAACTTAACTGATCGTGGCGAATTCGAAGGAACCAACAAAGAGAGAATTTAAAAAAATAAAAAAGGAAAGAAAAAAAAAAAGAAAATACGATCGGATGTACAAGGCTGTCGAGAGGCAAGGACCTTCGCTCAAAAATTCCTTGACGATGTATTAAACGAAGGTGAATGAAAGTTGCCGTAACTTGGAATAACGTCGAGGTCACGAAAATGATCCCTTGCAATACCTTTTCCGGTATACAAATTCGTCTCATCACGTTTCGTAAATATTTTGCATAAATTATTATTATTATTATTATTATTATACTATTGTTTGCATATGTATGTATATGCACCTCTTATTCAATTATCTTTTAATACTATTTAACTATTCATTGAACTTTTTTATTTCATCATATTCTATACTCTCGTATTGTTTATCATGGTTCATAAAGTTCTATAATAATATATGATTTCGTTTGGTCAGATTATAATTTTCTGATAGATTAAATTTAACTCCCTAATTTTTTTTCTAAATAGTTATTACTAAATAAATGATAGTTAGAAAGTAATACTTATTACTTTAGTATACGAATTAACCATTTCTTTGATAATATTAGCTTTAATAAAACAAACCAAAGAATTTCTTCTTACTTATTATATTTTGACCTTTAAAGCTTGAATATAAAAAAAAAAAAGAAAAAATAGTTCAAGCATCCGGAACGAGAACCCGATCGAAATATATATCACGCCTATAAGATTATCAATTTTCTCGACGGTACATCGACTTCGTTACAATGTCACCCATATGGGTTTGCACTTATGTCAGATTCTATTTATATTCACATGCACAACCTATGGAAAGTGGTAGAGTTGAAACGTGAATGATAGAAAGGGAATGACGTGAACATTCTATGTCGTTTGATGGAATAATAAAACTCCTCTCTTTTGTAAAGAGTTGTTAGTTTCTTCTTGTTACATAATAACAAGACGACACGTGGTTTAAAGAAGTATGCAACAATATGGTTAAACACGATTTTGTTAATATTAATGATTTCTATATGGTTCCCATGGGAGATAAAATTTATTTAAACATACTTACGTACGAAGGTATGAGAGATTATAAACACGCTTCGTTTAATCTGACATCAAATGCGGAAATACTCTAAACAGACTAATGCATTACTTTTACTTAAGTATTTCTCTCTGTTTAAGCTTGATAATCTATAATAAATCATAATATATAATCAACTTTCCAAGATTGCTTTATCGGTGTCGGTCAATTTGTTTCATTCTAAAAGATATAATATTTTCTTCTTTAGTTAAGTACCAAGAAGAAGAAAATATTTAAAATAATACGTACAATATTAATTACATGTAAGTGTTTCAAAGTAATTTTCCATCAACGCTGAATCTACCACGCATGGTTAAATGACCGAGTCATGTAATTTGTAAAAGCAAAACGTATTAAATGTACAACATGTTTAAATATAAAAGAAAATATTTAGTTCACTGTACAATTGGCTACAGTTTCATTCTATGTTAAGAAATATATATTTTTGTTTGTTTTCTTTTTAAAGGAATCATTTTTATTGCTCACGATAGGAATAAGTATAGCGTTAACGTTTCAGAAACATTTGGATTTTTGGTTTTTCTTCTTGTTCCAATTTCATAATACATCGAAAACGTTAATCTCCATTGGTATCTTATAAAAATACGAAACCACTTGTTTTTTTATGTTCGTTTAGTATGTTTCGTTTCCCTTTTAGAACGACTTTCAAACAGTTTCAAAAGTTCAATTAAAAGACGCGTTCTAGTCGACATAACCGAAACAAACGCTTTAACTCATTTACCGTTTTACTTTTACCGACACGATGTTTCTTCTTCTTTTCTTTTTTTCTTTTCTCTAACGATAGGAAGAAAGACACTTCTGTGAGAGTCTTCTTAATGATCCACTTTGTCGATAACCCATATAACAAGTGTGACTAATTTTTTTTTCCCCTCTTTCTTTAACAATCATCAGATTTACGAAAACTGGTATTCTTTATTTCGAAATTTTTAATAACAAGGTAATACCAAGATTTCTATTAGAAATATTAGAACGAGAAAAACAATTAGAATCTAATTATTAAGGAATATTTTGAACAATATGAATATAAATATAAAAATAAATAAATTTGTATTAACAATTAATTATTTATTATAATGAATGATCATATATGAATTATTCAATTCTACGAAATATCAATCGAGATTAGAATGATTCGACGATCTTCTCTTTTTCTCACTCTTTCTTTCTTTCTCTCGAAATCGTTGCCACATATACGCAAGCATGCGTTTTCCTCCGCATGCGTGTTTGGGATATCGCTTTGGCATGATCTCGCGTCACGGTGCTAGGCACATGTGTGCCAACGCTTCGAGGGTGACCTCGTGGCTTTGTAGAAACGAAGACACGAGGGATCTTAGCCAAGTAGTTTCTTTACAAAATAAATTCCAATTGGCCACCTTTCCCCATTACCTTCCTCCCCCCATCTCACTGCACCTTTTGCTATTAATTTTTATTTCAAATTTAAACACGATGTAGAATGGAATTAAGAACATTTCGATGATACCATCGTTTAAACTCTATTTTGCATAAAATGATATTTCGTCTTGACATTGCAATCGTTGAAATAAATCCGTGAGAAGAAAGAAAAAAAAAAGAGAAAGAAGTACGCTAACAACCGTAGATTATCCAATACGATGGATTCCCTTCAGCACGATTTTCCCATGCCAATTTTTCGCATAACGTCGTTCTAACGCCATTATCGTTCACAGAATTACCTATGAGATTTTCCGTCCAATCCTACACGAGCGTAGATCGTTAAATTTCATTGATTTCATCAGTAGTTTTACGTAAGTCAACCGTGTATCTTCATTCCGATAATCTCTTCGTCGTTCTTATTGGCAAGCAACAAACGTTGATATAACTCACCATTGATGGCATGAAATTATGTTATTCGAAATTCGATTTCCGATTGGATTCGCTTACTAAACAAAAATTTAACGCGTGCTTCGCGATAATATTATATTATTTTTCAACATTTCACAATAATCGATTTCTCTAAGAATATATCGGTAGACGTTATATCAATAATTACGTAACGTTGATATAATCATTTGGAAAAAAAATATACGGTGTTAGTCGAAAAACAAAAAATGAAAAGAAGAGATTTTAATTCACAAAAGGGATTAATACGATTGTTTGAAAAGAATCCTAAATTTTCTATTTTTTCTTTTTTTTTATAGGGGTCACACGTGGAAAGAAAAAATAAAAAAAAAAAGTAAAAAGTTGGACGGCGTGATTAATTTCGTTCGGGTTCCCGCGTTATATTGCCTCGTAAATTTTCTTTTCTAGCATTATACACAAACCTCAAATTAACGTTCCTTTCTTTCCAGGAATTTGTGAATCATACAAAATTGTCACGCACCCTTAGTTTTTTAGCAACGAAAAATATTCTTTATCGCGTCGAGTTATGATCTAAATTAGAGGTATAGATTTTGTTGTTTGTTTGTTCGAGTAAAGACCCAACGGGAGATATTTTTCCAACGATTATTAATGCGTCGAATATTGTAGTTTACACGCGTGTAAAGAAATACAAAATAAATTCTGACAAGATCGAGAAGTTGTTAATTGACGTAAATGATTATTAACTTTTACGATATTAATCTTACGATTGTTTGATTGAGATATTTCTTACATAAAAACATACATATGTATGATTTAAATTTAATTCTAAATGTTCGAGGTTACATTCAAGAGAGAAATATTTTTCTATCTTTTTAATCCAACTATATAAGATTCCATTTTCTCGATGAAATACAACAAATTTCACGTCTACCATAAAAGAGAGAATGGTTATTATTTAGTGTAGTCTCATAAGAGCCTTTAATGATCCCATTTACTCGATTGTTGGTGATAATCCTGTGCCAATAAATTCACTAGAAAGGCGCGTTCGTGAGATTTTGTTAGACTTTATCTTTAATCTCGATCTCCTATTAAAAACTATTCCACGACTTTTTCTCTCTCTCTCTTTCATGGATAAAACGATTTCCTTTCGCCGATTTATTATTATCAACACTTGGTCAGTTACATCTTCTAGGGTTTAGTTTCTTCTCATTTAAATTTCTTACGAAATACACGTTTTTAACGTACGAACGCACGAACGAACGAATACAAATTGTTCGTCTTCGGGACTGCGATCGTTGATAATTGTTTTTTTTGACGATTTATTTCATTGAATGAATGTTTTTTTTTATATATTGATATCATAGTAATTCGTTGTAACATATAATACGAATGAAAAAAATGTTCAATGCGTAATTTGCGTTAATATTGAAACAATTTTCGATGTTTAATTTTACGCGCGTTTGATTTCAACAAAGATAGACACCTCAATAATTAGAAAATATTTTCATTCAAATCAATTATTTTCTTTTTTATTTCCAGATCGGTCTAGTCGCAATACTAATCGCCATTATGATTGGCACCAAGGCTCAGAATTACAGACAACTCTATGCTGGTTTCGGTCCGTACTTTCAACAGAGCGCAGGATTGAGGGATCCTAGATCTAACAGAGGTTGGTTTTCAATTATCTATCCTTCGTGATTTTCTCATTCGATCATTTTCATTCGACCGTGAATTTCTATAAAGGTTAATGATTATAAATCCCCCTTTACCGATATTGAGTCAACGACAATCGTATCTCTCATTGGTCGGATTTTAACTGATTCGATAGATGTCGTAGAGAATTTTATTTTATTTTTAACCAAAGATCATAATCTTTGAAAGTAAACTCCTAGCAAACATTCAACATGAGAGATTTAACTTTTACCGGAACAGATTTAACGCTCTCGAAGTTGGGATAATAATTCATGATTGAAGCACGTGTTTTAGAAGTTAGAGACCATCGGTGAAAGGAAATAGATATAAATAAGTGCAGATAGCTTTGTCCGTGTGACCGATTTTTTGATATATTAACAATATATATATATATATATATATTTATATTACGCATGCATTATTCAATGTATCATATTGCACATACATATCTAAGGATAAATATATATCTTTGTACGTGTAATTATCCTATTAAATAATCTCTCAATCTTACTGTCTTCTGATATCTGAAAGCCAATATTTTACAAGTCAATCTTGATAGAAATTATATAAGTAATATCAACGAAAATCTATAGTTAATATTGCTCAATGCAAGAAAGTATTTTGATCGAGATAAGGCAATTAATTTTTCATTGTGAAGTAAATATATATATATATAAAGGTTTATCTATATATCATACGTTTTATTATAGTACTATATCTACTATTCTTATTCACGTAGGTTATACGAGAAAATACTTACAATTAGTTAATTTTTACGAAACAATTTACAAAACGCGTTGAAATCTCAATAAATATAATACAAAATTACTGAAAAGTGATTAAAAAGGCAAAATTGACAAGTTCCTAGAGGAAACCTTTGAGTTATTTTTTTCTTGATTATTTTTTCTTTACCTGTTCAACCGTTAGTTCATTTGCAACGATCGATACTTCGTTGTGTCAAAATCAATGCTACTTTATTATTCGTGTTTTGTAATAGAATATACCTCGACTTTTTATTTTTTTTTTATATTACAACGTTATTGACTCAATATGTTACACGTAATTGACGATAGAAATAAACGAGAGAAAGAATTACGATTTCTCTAGAGATCGGTATATTGAAAGTATATAAATAAATACTATTACAAGTTGGAGTCAGGTTCGCGTGCCAAGTTCAAACGCGTTTACTTTTGTAGACATAGTTGATAATATCTGTTAACGTAAGAAATGACTAACGTTTACTGACATTCACAGTCCATCCAACTCGATGTTTAAAGTTACTGAATGCTTCAGTGAACAGAATCCAAACGAAAAGAAACAGGAATACGAATTTATTATTATACAAAAGAAAAAAGTGTTGATTGTTTTAATGCTCCAATTGATGAGAATGCGTTGTTATTTGTGTAACACCTATTTCATTTTTCTTATTAAATTATTCAAAGAATTGATTACATGAATAAAAAAAAAATAAATAACAAGCGTTGGGCTCGTTCGAACAAATTAAATGAAAAATTTATAATTGTTGCAACTTATTATTTCCTTACAGAAATATATTATTCCAAGAGAAGAAATTAATAGTCGTGTTAATTTTAATTATCTAAACGAGATTATTTTTTCATTATTCCTGACGATATTAATCTATAAAATTATAATTAGAAGTAAAAAATTAATATACATGCGCGATTAATAACACGTATCCTACAAATTGATTTCCTGTTCATCGAGACTTTAGGAGAAAGGATCGGTTTTGTAATTTCTTAGAATATTTTACATTTATTAAGGAAACGTGCGAGAGAACAAAGAATAATTAAATGACATAATATGAATTTAAAAAATAAATTTCTTTTTCAAATTTTGCATCAATCATTTTACTTGTATTAAATTTTGTACTCGTGAAAAAAGCAATAGGACGAAATTGTTAAAAAAACTCGATTGATCCCGTTTTCATGTTAGAAAGAAAAGAGAGATTGTAGAAAAAGGAGTGAAAGAAGTTACGGATCACCGGAGGACAAATATGTTGGACTGTTTGATTTATTGGTGCGATCAACGACCGTGAAGGACGAGTATTCTTTCTTTGAGTACGTCCAATTCTTTATCCTAAAGGATTTTACTCTTCCCTGAAATATAAACGTAATATGAACAGAATGTGCATTTATAAGAACCAAAAAAAAACGAAACAAAAAAACAAAAACAGAGAGCAAGAAATAATTATTTTATTTCATTCAGATCCAATTTTCGTCAATTCGTTTGTTCATTTCGTTCGTTCATTCGATTTCGTACGTGGACAAGAATCGATATTTATCGTAACACGTACCATAGACTACTATTCACGTTTACAATGTCGATCGCGTTGTTGCATTAACACAGTACTACGTATCTCGTCGGTCATCAAGGTCATTGACAACCGGGATATAACCGAGAGACTGTAAAACACGCTACTTTACGCGTATTCTGCGTAAATATAAGATTTCTTTATAAATCTCGATATTATAGCATTGCCACTTGTAACAACAGGTGTTTTCAACTTCCTCGTTAATGAGTCACCATGGGAGGAATATTAATATATGATAATTTATGAATCTGATGATATTCTAATTAATCGTCTCGTTTTAAAACGTTTGTAAATTATGAAACAACTGTATACCTATGATTCTATCCTCATTATTATTATTATTATTATTATTTAATCTTAAAAACTACTAAAAAATCGATCCACAATTTTCTTACATCGATTATGAATTTTTTTTTTCACAGGTCCAATACTTTTTCCACCGGGTCCAGAACCAAATCGAGCCGATACGAGCGGTGTGATAGTTGGTGCGAGTGGCTACGGATTTGTACCACCGAATTCAGGTAAATCGTCCAGGAAATGATTCCAAAATGTCCAGTTGAAAATCCTTCTTCGCTCTGTGTTTCTTTCGAGATGTAAAAAAAAAAAAAAAAGAAAAAATAGCGGAAGGGGACGATTACGCTACTTGTAAATATGTAAGAAATCCAAAGATGATACGGTTGAGAAGGAGAGAGAGGCCAAAGAGGGAGAGAATACATCCACCAACCACCTTCTCCTCACTCTCCGTCTGTTTAATTGCACTTACACTCGCACCACTCCGTTTCTATCCTCTCGTGCACATTTTTAACTTATAAAATAATAATAATAATAATAATAATAAAACAAACATGTATTTATTATCTTCCACTATCTGGTGAAATTAACCACCCATCGTTAAGTAACTTTTACCTTTTCTGTTTCCTCAATAACTATGTAAAAAACAAAATACCATACAAATGTACTTGTATAGGGTTATCTTACTTTGATTAAAAACAAAAACAAAAAAACAAAGAAACCCTTTTACGTAAACTTATAAATTATATGTTTGTAGTTACTAATATCGCATTGTCTAAAAACGCACCATTATTATGTTTTCTTTTCTTCGAGAAATGTTATTATAATCAAGTAAAATATTATTAATATCCTCGAAACAAAAAAAAAACAAAATAAGAATCCTTTAGAAAAATATATACGAGAAAACAAAATGAATCCAACGATGATTGACCCTCCTCCTACCTTTTTATCCCTAAACTCGTATTTCAAATTGGAATTGAATATTTTTTTTGTATTCTGTTTGTTTGTTATTTTTTTTATTTATTTATTTGATCGACGGGTTTATAATGGATGTGGAATGAAATTGACAAGTTAACCGTAACATTTTACTTTCATCCAGGATTTGAAACGAAGGTCGTCAGATGCAAACGCGTGTCTGAAAGGATCGATCCTTGATGTGTCGCGTGCGCGCGCACGTATATCCTCTCTGTTAACTCGAGAGAGAAGCTTGCTTTATGCTATGTATATGTGTCAATATATGCATACTTGTACATATATATATATATATATATATATGTGTGTGTGTGTGTGTGTGTGTGTGTGTGTATGTGTAGATACACAAAAGATACGTTGCATGTTCCATAGGACGAGGATATCTCGTGTTCGTGATCGTGAACCCGTCTCTTCTTGTCGAGGACGTTAGCTCGTTTCCTTGTTTTATTCCCATCTACCTTCGAGACACCATAATCGCGCCGACAACGCGGAAGAAAATCGTTTCGATGTTCACGAGACTCTATAACCTTCGAGTTTTACTCCTCTTCTTCCAACCAACCAACCAGCCAGTTTCCTTGCGTGCATGTGTGTGTGTGTGTGTATGTGTGCACCACACTTTACTAGATTCTCTCGAAGAATTCACTTTCCCCTACAATCTGAGGTGTTTGATTTAAACGATTTCATTTAAACTTCGATTGGCTGTTTAACGATGAGAAAAAAAAAGTAAATAAAAAAATAAATAAAAAAAAGAAAAAATATATATGACATCTAATCGAAATCGTAAGAATATTTATAGAAGTATTATAATAATAATAATAATAATAATCATGGGGCAGGTAGGTAAATTTTTTAACAGAATAAATGATTAACCCAACCCCCCGATTATCATAATGTCAATTCACGCGACAAATTAAAAATACGATATAATGATACTAAATAAATATTAATAATATTCAAATTAAATAATAAAAATAAAAAAAGGAAATGTCCATTTGTAAACTTCCTGAATTCGTTTGCACCGAGATTGGATTTAATTCGATGTACCGGTTTTAGCAAAGACGAGATATAAGAATCCTGAATAAAAAGCCTTGGAAGATGCTTGCGAACACCTCTTCCTCCACCCTCTACTCCTCCTCTTCCTTCCACG
The DNA here is from genome assembly GCA_023678845.1 of Mischocyttarus mexicanus. Classification (NCBI taxonomy): domain Eukaryota; kingdom Metazoa; phylum Arthropoda; class Insecta; order Hymenoptera; family Vespidae; genus Mischocyttarus; species Mischocyttarus mexicanus. The sequence continues at coordinate 572,479 of JACGTP010000055.1, read as the reverse complement.
GTCTTGGTGTGGATCAGTGAAAGTAGTAACGTCACTCAAACTCGTTTACCCGTAACGCTTCCTTTACCGATGCCCCATTACGTGTGGTATGTAACAGGTGTGTTATGAGGTCGGTTAGGTTAACTACAAGGTCGACTTTTTTGTCGATCCACGATTATTCCTACGTATTTTCTGTTTCTTTTTCTTTTATTCTTCCTCGGACAAGATCAACGTTCTTTCAATTCGATTTATTTTTATTAAGTTGAATTCTTTGATCGGGAATTCGCGTTTTTTTTTTTTTATGTCTGTTAGAACAAATTTATTTGTTTTTCACGGAAATGATTCAAAATGGTAAAATAATGAAATAAAATAAAAACAGAAACGTCGGAGCAAAACACGTCGTAGCATTAAAAATCTTTTCTTCCTCGCTTTTTTTTTTCGAGAGAGAGAGAAAGAGAAAGAGAGAGAGACGTTTAAAAAACTCTACTCGCATTTAATTACGCGACACGCGTAAAAAAAAGGGACTACGGGGTTGCTTCGGCCCCCTCCGGACGTCCTTGAAGGAAATTTATCCGAGGGTTGCTCTACAGGAGGGTATGGGGCCTGAGAGAAAAGCCAAACTTCGCTTTCGGCAAAGCAAAACTCGTAATTTAGCGATATCTCTGTTAAGTACTTTTTCACGAGACGTTAATTCCAAAAGCGGAAGTTTCGAACTCGCGAAAATGAAATAAGAATATTCCTTCTCCCCCATTACTTTTTTCATTTTTATATTCTATCAAATATATCAGATATTCGAATGATTTACGTGATCTGATGGTACTCCGATAAATGAAAATAAAAAAACAAACAAACAAACAAAAAAATATTCAATTTCAAACGTACCAATATCTTGCAAAATTTACATTATTTAATTAATCGTTCTCTATTTATTTTAAACAAATCGATAAAAGAATTATCGGACAATATTCTTTCGAGTGTTTAACAGGGGAACCCTTATTGATCTTGAAAATACGTAATATAATCAACTTCAGTATTATTCTCTCTCTCTTTAGTTTCCCTTTCAATGTTCGAAACCTGTTTGACTTTATATTGTCAGGATGTCGTGGTCGAGGTAGCTAACTTGGTGAAGGGTGACCGTGCATTGCCGAGGCATAGGACCAGAAAAGCGAGCACTTATCAATCAAAGGGAGAGCATGCGAAAAGGGATGAGGTCAATCATGCCAAGGGAAGGAAGGTGACGAGGGTGCTCGTAATTAGTAGCTCTGGAAACTCATCCCACACCCCCTTTCTATCTCTCTCTCTCTCTCACTCTGTCTCTCGTGCTCTCTTAGGTTACCTTCTCATTATCAATGATCATATATATTCATCTACCTCTCTCTCTCTCTCTCTCTCTTTGGTGTTCCTCTTACTGTAAGTTTCCACTAACTCGTTTAAAATGGACTACTACTCTAACAGTTAAGTCTATCTTTGATCAAATACGCTAAAGTTCTTTCAAACGTGAGCGAGCAAGCAAACAAGCAAGCATGTTCTTAGTTCCATCGATAAGAATAGACTACTTGAATTACTCCATCATGATTTTTTTTCTAGAAATTCATTTTTTATCACCTTTTAAAATTATATAACAATGAAGTGTAATTGAAATACGGGAAGATAACTCTATCTTTTACACTGGTATAATAATAGCGAAAATGAGAATGGTATTTCGCACGTGATTCATGATACTACGATATCGCTTAAAGGTTAGAAAGAGATAAATATCCATTGTCATTCTTCGTATATATATATATACAATGTATATGCTATGCATGTGTGAATGATGTGTGCATGTGTGTGTATGTGTGTAATCATGTGTAATTGTATAAGAATACCGTTTTATGAATTGGTTGTGTCTATATTCATTCACACGGTGATTTTGTTATTCCTTTTTGTTTCTTAGGCTACCTAAGGTATTACTATTATTAAATCGAGGTGAACGAGAGAGAGACTGGATATCGAATATTGACGTTTACCTAACAGAAGACGAAAGAAGGCAATATGGAACATGAGAGCTTTCTGATGTGAGTGTCACGATACGTTCATGTAACATAACCGGATATATATATTTATTTAAAAATGATGGTAAATTTTCTCTCGAATCGTTGCGATTTAATTACGCGAAAATAGAAAAAAGAAAAACGATGATAGAACGTAAAAAACGTGAGGTAGGAGTAATTAATTAAAGTGCAATTTTTTATTTGAATTTATTGACAGCGATGCATACCAAAGTTTTATGCATTAATAGCTGCGTATATAAAAGTGGTCTCTTCAATCGAAAAGTCAAATATAATCGATAACATTCGATGTTGATGTATTAAAAAACTATACAAAAAATAATAATAATGAACGATGGAACGATTAATTTGACCACTTTGATTTTCACAGCTGTTGATTGATCCGCGAGTTTGTATTCGCTCGTTATTGTTAATTAATTTCTTAATATATCTTTCAAGTACACGCACACGTGTACTTTTATTTATTTTATTATTAATATTATTATTATTATTATTAATAAAGAAGTAATCGTATTTCGATTGTGCGAAATATTGGCACACCGAAACGATTTTTAACCGTCCTAACTGATCGTGTTCAAAATGTTACCATTTTATTGTGTATATAGAATAAATATTAATAATATATATTATACGTGTGTTATATTGTTAATAGATTATTGTTAAAACCGAAGAAACCATTCCAGAGTAAGAGTTGTTAATTAATCCTATTTTTGGAAAAGTTATTATTTTAGTACTAAGCCATTAACGAATGACTTGAGTTATATTTGAATGATCTCGTGGTGCTTATTCTTCGGATCGATTTATATTCAGGACTAAATTTATTCATTATTGACGAAACGTAGAGTTGAAATATGTATCATTTAACATTCGTTGAGAAAATCTTGTCTTAGAAATACCCAAGTCATGATAATTTATCGTTAAACTGACGTTAGGAGTCTTAAGAAACGGTTCGAAAGTGAATGGATACATTTTTCTATGAGATCGTATCGATATCAGTGTAATAATAAGCTGTAAATAACCATAAATTGTAATAAAATGAACAATTATTAAAAATAATAATAAACCAAAAAAAAAAACAAAACAAAATTGTATAAAAATATTAATTTGAATGGTATATGCTACTGGTTTTATTTTAATCGTCCTAAATTTAAATTCCTATCATCTTGATTGTAAAAATTTGATTCATAACTTCCGTGTCCTTATTTTCCTATAAAAATAATTCTTGTCTAAACGATCAACCAATGCAATAATAAACAAACCAAGAATATTTCTATGTCGACAACGCATACGATGAAAAGATGTTCAAATGAATTTTGAGAAATGTCAAACGACATAATTTTATTTAATATAAAATAAATTGGAAATTAATTAGAAAGTGCTAATGAGTTATGCTTGATTAATAATTACAAATCACCGTAACATTACTCTCGGTCGAACTTTCGTAATCGTGTCCTAGCAGATATTGTCAAGCGGTAACGACACGGAAGAATGTATGGTTAACTTCTTAGAGAGTAATAGTGCATGTACCGGAAACCACTATGCAAATAACAGTATCGAATAACAAGGTAAACCACTAAAAAACAAGAATTATTATTCGGTGCTCGTCGAATTTATTTTTCAGATTCGATAAACCGGTTTGAGTTAGCATCTAACAAATATTCGTAATAGTCTTTTATTGAATTTCTACCAAATGATCAAAACAAAAAAAAATACTTGAGTGTTTGAAAAATAAATAAAAGAAGAGAAAGTCACTTGCCAAAATACAGTTGATTATACATCATTATGAAATAAATCTAACACAGGATCATATTTTAAACCATTCCAGATTCTATGAATGCAGCGAAAGTTATTATTTGTGTGAATTATGCACGCGTATATGCAGTGTGATATAATATGTTAAACACTAAACCTATCACGTGCGGTCAATTGTTAAAAAGGTTAAAAATTATGGTTGGCTTACTTTAGATGTACTTTGTCCTTATATCCAATGCTGCCATATCCATATCCATAACTGCATGTATCCATATATGCACTACACACACTCGTTCACATATGCATATCACTTGCTTAGGAAAAATACACGCACACGCGAAATAAATTATATATACTTTAAATAATATCCTTGTTATTCCTTCCGACGCTCGAAGAAGACTAACGATTATTATCGAAAAGTAGTTACGAATACATTCGACAATTACCGAACATAGACGAAGGTCAAAATCAAATCTAACGACGAAATGACAACGTTCGGTTGTCGACACCGGCCGAGGAGTGACAAAGGAATAGCAAAGGTAAACAAAACATTGAACGCTTAACTAAGCCGGTAATTAAGGAATTTTTTTCTGTGTATTTCATATATAACGAATTTCCTAGAATTCACCGAGAGATTTAAACAGTATCGACGTTGAGCTCGTTTGACTTGGACCTACAGAGAGGCGAAGGTAAATTTTGCGTATCTTTCTCTGAATAAATTAAATACGTTTGTAACAGTGACCTAATTTTCCTACCAGTGACTTACTTTTGAACAGCTGTTCTCTATTTCAATTGAAAGACTTTTATTTCATTTCTTCATATATTGATAATTAAATGTTCTGATAAGCCTAATTACAATACATATAACGTATTAAAAATTACAGAATATCCTATTTATTTGCCTTATATATCGAGTAGTGAATTGTGTGAGATCGTGTGATAGCGAGTTCGAGATGCATTGCAACATTATGCCAGGTAATTGCCAGTATTCGAAATAAAATCTCGAGAATAAAATTTGGATAATCTCTCAGTAACGTTACGAAGCCATCGTATATGTCTGAAAGAGAAAAAAGAAAAAAGGAAAAATAATAAAAAGAAAGATCATTCATAACAAACTTCTACTCAATTTACGACTCGACGTTCGAATGATTGATGTTTGTTATTTCAACAGTGTATTTCTTAAATCGTAGAACCAGAGGGTCGATGAAGTACCTTCAAAATACAATTTGTTTTGTGCTAGACGATTCTATCGATACTATCGAGAAATGCATTGCTTCGATGTAATCCACTTCATTCGGGGGAGTAGGGAAAAAAATAAGAAACGAAATAATTCGTCTGCTGGTTCTATAAAGTATCTGGTAAAGTGTATTGGTGAGATTTCTATCGATATTGATCTACCAAATGTACTCCCGTAACATTTATTGCGTTGTAAGAAAAGCAACGTCGTTGGTTACAATGCGAGTGACCAACAACAAGCAACAGCTGGTAGTCTCTCGTTGAAGTTAGGTTTGATCATCGGCAAGATTCGAAAGCGTGCAGAAATGAACAACCAAGTCAGTCAGCAACCAAGCAAGCCAGCTGGCGTTTTATTCGTCCGTTTCCTACGAAACCACATTTGCCGATGTAGCCCGGAAAAAGTCTCGGGCTGAGTCAGCGACTTGATTTCCTCTTCTAAAGATTCGTTTAAACGATTACAACGATCAACAAAATAACGAATAAGCGTACGTAACTATATAAGAACGATGCAAATCACAAGTAGTATTACGGTGAAAAGAAGAGAGAACGGTGTTAACGACCATGATTGATCTTAGTCGACCGTAAAGTATAATTTAAGAAATGAGAGAATGGCCAAGTTGTTGATAGCTCGGTCCGTTGACTTTGTATTCCGTATAGATCAATTTTATATACCGGTCGCGCAAATGAACTTAACGTATGGAGTTTTTCTTTCTTTTTCTTTTTGTAGCGAAAGTTTCGGATCGAATGCTAAAAAGAAAAAAAAGAAAAAAAAGAAGAAAGAAAGAAAGAAAGAAAAAATTGTGCACGTTACATTAGATATCCTAAACATTTATCCCACGTTTTGTAATAGTTTTTATTGTGTATTCCAACTAAAAGTTAAAGTAAAAACGTTGCTTGTTTTTCTTCTTCTTCTTCTTTCTTTATCTTTGATAAATCTGATTTAGATTATTTTCTTTGTAGATTGTTACGGAATAATATTATCCATTTGCTAAACAGATACTAAACAATTACAGAAGAAAATTCATTTTAAATTTATTTACTAGGATACGTTATCTTTTTAATCCTTCTCCCCTCACGTCTATAGTGGAACGAAAGAAAAGAATAGAAAAAAAGGACCGAGGAGAATAGAAAATAGGAATTGCGAAGTTACGCAAACCAACGCGAAGATACTCCCGTGTGTACGCAGTTTTAAAAAGGGAAAGTGGAAATATTCGATCGAGAGTATAAAGCGGCATATCTCAAGCGTAAATTCACATAATTTTCGAATCGATTCGAGACAAACACGCGGGGGGGATAGGATTCCTGCATTTGACAGGAGGAAATGCGCCCTATCAATGTTTTCTGCTCGCACGACCTTCGCTTTTCTGGAATATCGCTGATTCCAGTCTACCGAACAACCTTTCGATAGATTACATCAAACGTTTACCTTCATCTACTGTCTATTATTATTTCCTATCACCTGCATTGAATTCGTCAATAGTTATTATTCGAGATTTTGCATTTATTCTCTTTTTGTTCTTTGATCTAAATCAATTGCGAATCGTTAATTTAAATAATTATCCTATAAGACTGTTGACGATAAAATTGAATAGAAAAAATATAAATTAATTACTAAATATTGTTTTGTATATATAAAAAAAAATTAAGAATGATCACCCACCATTAATTATTCGAAATAATAATATGTTTAAAAATGAAATACAATGGAAACTAATATTTCATTTACAATTGTAAAATAATACTATCTAAATCTCGATTAAATTTAACTTTCTGTAAAAATTCAAGTTAATATCGTTTAAAAGTATAATTTCATAAAAATTTTGATAATTATCGAGGTGTATACTATTCAGTTTATATTGGATTTTTCTTATTGACTAAAAGAGTTTGCTTTTTCCTTTTTTTTTTTCTTTTCATTTATAGATCGTACTTTTCTCGCTTCTTTGAACACAAAAAACGAAACGTAACTGGATAACATCGAATTGAAGATCCCACGCGAGAAATAGACAAAGAAATAGAAAAAGATAGAGAGATAGAAAGAAAGAAAGAAAGAGAAAGAAAGAGAGAGAAAGGCTTTGAAAGAAAACACAATAGAAGGTTTTCCCCAAGCCGAGCTTTTTCCTATCGAATCACCCCTCGCTTTCGCTTTTTACACCTTTCCTCTCTTTCTCAAATAATTCAGATCGAAATCTTTTCATTTACTTTTCGATATCCCTTTTTTCCCGAAGAGAGCCCAACGGGTAGGAGTAGGGAGTTGGGAGGGGGGAGGGGGTTAGAGGAATATAAGATCTATGGCGTATAGAAAGGAAAAAAAAAAGAAAAAGAAACCCCCGATGCAATTTATGCGAGACACGTAAGCTCATTAAGAAGTTCTTGCACGGGAAATGTCGAGCCTTTTGCTCGATCTCGTCTTAAAAAGAAATGAAATGGGGTTAGGGGAAAGGAGAAAGGAGGAAAAAGGGAGAAAGAAGGAAAAATATGAGAAAAAGAGAAAGAGAGAGAGAGAAGTATCGAAATGATGGTAAAGTTGGATGAATTTATTCACGAAAGCAAGCCGTTAAGATCTTGCTTCGATTACGTATTCGCAACCTTCGAATGAGTTAGTGTTAATAGTAACATTCCAAGTGGAGTTAAGGTGCAGCGATGGAAGGACTACTCGGTAAAGGACACACGCGAGAAGACGCAATTGTATTAATAATAAAAAGATATGCAAAAATTGGATACATGTAAATGGTTAATATACGGGATGATAATACGTCGGATACATAACAGATAATAATATTCTTTTATATCCATCTAATCAGGATGGTTACGTATATAACATTTGCACACATGTTCTTAACGACGGAAAAAAGAGAAAAGAAAAAAACATTATTGGAATACATGTAATACAACACGTCCTTCGATTTACGCAGATCAATCGTTTGCGCGTAAGAATATTTATTTTTTACCCGGAAGTAGGAATCTGCGTTAATGCGATATGTTAGAACAAAAAAAAAACAAACAAAACAATTATTTTACATATTTTCGCAAAAAAAAAAGTAATAACGCGAATATAAAAATAAAAACAGAAAGATAAAACAGGAATAAGTTGTATTCTCATTGTCAATTTTTTTGCTTGAAATCTATTTTAATTATTAATACGCTTGTTTGTGTTTCTAAGTGCTACTACTATATCAATGATTCATTTCGTACCTTGGACGTAAAGTTTTTAAAACGGACGAAATAAATCTTCCGTTCGCATAAATTGAAAAAGGTGGTATTAAAAAGTAACGGGTAAATTGAGTTGAGTCAGGTAGGTTGTATTATCGAAACTGTTTATACGAGAGTTGAATAAATATTCTAATAACATTAATAATTTTAAAAGTCAATGATAGTAGCCGGCAACAACTCGATAATAATAGTGGTTGATGTATCGGTAATATTCAAGAAAATTACAATGTAACTCTCCTTGGTAGCCAAAGCATTTAAGGTCGGTGTTTTACGAGCCAAGTTGACGACTGGAAAGATATTTATGAATACTTTCTGTTACGAGAATTACACTTAACGTTTGTTGTTGTTGTTGTTGTTGTTGTTGTTATCTTTGTCCACAGAACATCTCGATAAACTTGACTGGACAAGCTAGAATAACTCGTATTGGTTAACGAGTTTATTTTGTAACTATTCGCAACATTTAATAAACGACTTGCATACATACATGCTAATAATATTTTTTATCTTTTATTTTTCTTTTTAATCATTTTCTTCTTCATCCTATTTCCATGCAACCCACGGAATTGGCCGAGGTCGCGAGAGTTTACGATCAAACCGGGGCACGTTTTCTTCACGCTCGATTGAGCGCATTCTTCGATGGAACGGAATGCTCTCCGCGGTACCACGCGCGAAAAAGAAAAAGAAAAAGCCAGTTTTTAATGAGAAATGAGTTTACACTTTGCTGCTCTGATTATCCTTCGCTTCCCTTTATAAATATCTCATATCGGTTACAGTCAAATCTCTATCCAGAGTTTCATATTACGTTCGCATTTTCTAAATGTTTTTATTATCTAAAGAATTATCATGTGGTCGTTTTAATTATAATCATCAAATCGATTAAAATATTCCTATAAATCATAAATGGGTTTACAAAATTTAGAGAGAATGACATAACAGACATATTTCTTGTTTTTAAATAAAATAAAAATAATAATAATTAAGTTTGTATTGAAATTACCGACAACAATTTCAATGTAAAAATCAGTCAAAAGTTACGATAGAAAATTATATAAGTAATATAATATGCAGTATAAGAATGCTATACAAAAAGGATATAATACTGCAAATATAACAAAAAAATCATTTAACAAACGGCTAGTTAGGTTTTATTTAACATCTGGTAGATCATGGTAGACACAGAAACCGCCTCTATTAGGATAGATTTCAACGTTTGCGTTATTCTATTATTACATAATGGCCTAATCGCGAGTAACGTACCCACATAACTAGTTGAACGTGGAAATACCTCTATCGGAATATCAGTAACGAGTCAAGAAGTCACGGAATTGTTGTTGACGAGACCCGCATCGAAACACTGGATAGAATGTCGTTTGTGAATTTAATTTGATGAGTTTGTTCGTTGTGAAACTGCATGAACGAAATATTTTTTGTCTCCATACATTCGACAAATACAATTATCGTGTTACGTAAATCCCCAGAAAAATATCCTAAATTCGTGCTAAAACGTCTACATGCACGCATGAAATCGATTTGACATCTTGAATAATTATTTTCTCGAAGACTAAGAAGAAAAAGAAAAAGAAGAAGAAGAAGAAGAAGAAAGGACAGAAAAAGGTTACCTAACCGATCGTAATAGAAAATTACTAGCTATAGTATACTTACGAAATCACCATCATTCCACCTTTCTGTTAGTAATTGCTATTGTATTATAAGGAGCAGTAGCTCGTGGATCGTTATATTGGTTGAAACTTATTACGAATGATGAATAAAACAGAGTCAAGAACGATTCAGAAATTATATCATTTCGTAAGAATTTACATCGATTTAATGTGTTTATCATCGATATAAAAATAAAAAAATTAAACATGCGAATTAAAAAATGTCTCTCCCGGATCCCGTGTTTCCTTTTTGCAAAATCAAACAACACCACCACCTACTTCGATGTATCGCGGTCGATCGTTTGAATAAAAAGAGAAAAAAAACGGATAAAGAAAAAAAGAGAGAGATAGAGATAGATAAAGAAAAAAAAAAGTATCGAAGGCGAGGTGTCGAAATAAGTTGGCGAACCTATTCCAAGAGACCTGGCATAGTAGTCGACAGCTACCACGAAAGTCTATCACGAAACGTTGATAGTTCTTACCTCGGTTCTGACAGGTGCCGGGCAGATTGCCAGCTTCCGAACAATTCGCACGGATAGTTACTTTCGAGAGCAAGGAAAGTCGCCCGCCCAGTGCTGGAAACTTTGTTCCGTTCACCCATTTCTGTAGCTCACGGATGTTGGTTCTTGTTGACTCGAATGTACGCAGAGATAGGATAAGAAATTAAATCCCGCAAGAACCTTAAAACATTTTGCAACATGTATGCATTTTTTTTTTGATAACGTATACATGTCGCGGGTGTGTGGGTGTATTCTGTGTTTTTTTCGTATGATAAAATAAAAGATTTTCTTTCCTATTCCATGAAAATATGAAACGAAGGAATCTAAAAATTGTAGACGCAAGTGAATTCGAGATATAATTGGTAAAAGGATACAAAACTTTTTCGTATCTCGTAACTTAAGCATAATAATGATTAAATATAAAGCTGATATGTGTTTTAATATTATTCGTAGGATGGTTATATTTTTGTAATAAAATTATGTATTGTAAATTTTATTTTATAAGATCACGTGGCAATGGGATAATAAAAATTCAATTAAAGCACGGATCAGAACCCAAGAACCTAAGTGAAAGCGCGAGTTTTACCGGTGTACCATAACTGTGCAACCATCGATTCAATATTAAAGTCTAGACGACGTTTCTTCGTTTACCAATAGGTGCCACCCGGTACATGGTAACTCAATGGCGGTTTTCTACTTCGAATACCGATCGCGTTGGAATCGGACTAAATACTTTTCGTTAAATACTTTTACTTAATTATATGTTAGATATTTAAATTGTAATTTATTTTTATAGAAAATTATGATTATAGAGTTTGAAAAATATGAAATTGCAACGGTAAATAATTCCAAATGTGATTATAAGAGTTCAAAGAATTAATATTTGATTAGAAATTTCGTAACGACGTAGGACTATGTTACTGGTTTTTCAAACGTGTTTAAATATTATCTGCATTTCAATATATGTATAATAATTATTTATAAATATATATTTTTCCAAATATTAAATAATTAAAAAATATAATATAAATTAATTAATAACCAACCAATCAATATATAACTACCAACCCAATCAATACATTATAAATAAAAATATATTATTTTTATATATAATAGGTTTATCCTAGAGAATTCTATTCGAAGCTAAACTTTGGCGATGAATTAAAATCTTTCAATTATGATCGTCATTCGAGAGTTTAACGGTGTGACGTTGGACGGAAGACCAACAGACGTCTACGATGTCAGGTCGACGACACGAAATCACGTTAGCGAACGAAACGACGAAGCCTGTCAGTTCGTTTCAGAGTTGGAAAGGTGGTTCTCCTAGGGTCGATGGTTTTAAGCCCTTGACGCGATTACGTTCGTTTTAGGAAAAACATTATGCGGTTCATGATTTAAAACTTCGATATTTTTACATTTTACTAACAACGCACGGTTGCTACGTTCAATATATTGTTATCGATGCAAATAGAGATTTCTCTTCAAATTCCATACACACCAAAATGGTATAAAATCATAATGATAATTATATGCACCAATTTTATATGAAAAACGGGGAATGCCAATTGCCTATGGTATATGAATTCGATCAGAATTTGAGTTTTATTGCGTTAATGTTAGTTTATACGAATATCTACACACACACACACACAAACACACCTAAACATTTGCATAACAAAATATCTGAATTATTAAAAACACAATATACATTGTTACTTTCAAGTAGAATGCAATTTTATTGCATTTACGTAGACGAAATTCGTGAAATATAATAAATTTATTAAATATACTTTTCGTTAATATTAATTATTTAATATTTGGAGAAATAAGTATATTACTGGAGCAATAATTATTAATTAATATATACGTGAATATTTATGTAAATACACAGTAATAAATTAATATTTTTTAATTATTAAAAAGAATTTTTAATAGTGTATTTATTAAATAATTTTGGAATATTAACCATATGTGATAATATTAAATAAATGGAAAAGTACTATACCGACTGCAATGAGTACCGGCAAGAATATACTGACCGCATGTCGATATCATACAATTTTATTACAGAAATGATGTATACGTGGTAATATCGATGGATTATCAATCGATAAATCATTTCCGTATCGATTTTGTGCAGATATTAAACTTCTACATCACTAAAAGAAGACAAACATCAGCGAGAAATATGAAATCTGTATTTTCCTTCGTTGTCAGATTTTTTATCTTTGAAAACTTATTTTGAAAATTATATTTTCAAAAATTCTGTACTTGATTAGTCAGATAAATATAAAATTGCTTTATCGATTTTTCCAAAAAAAAAGAAACAATTAAATTAAAATCCAATTGCTCATTAATTACTGTCATTTTCATTAAACTCTATCCTCGTTTCTGCAACAAATTAATCAAATATTTATTACTGTGTGCAGTGATATAAATCCTATTAATATTTAATCAATTGTTACCAAATTTATTCGTCAAAGAATTTCATTTCATTCATATTGCAATTTTATCGATAAACGAAAACATAACAAAACAGAATAGATGCAACGAAAATTGCTTGCATGTTTCTTTTTTTCTGGAATAAAGTTTACGGCATTTCACGCGTTACATCGAGGCGTGAAGATTTATTATAGCAATTAGCGCATAACATCTTACGAGCAGTCAGCTGATGTTTATTAGCTATTATCTTAGCTTCACGTAATACAATTCCCATCTTTCTTCTCCTCCACCTCCTTTCTTTTTTATCTTCAATACGATACGAGACAAATTTTTACTGTTAACCACAAACCATGCATTACGTTTTCCTCGCTTAGTTTTTACGATATCTAACGTTTGAGAATGTGCTAGTAATGTTCCTCGTGGGATAAGGAAAAAAGAAACAATTAGTTGCTAATGTGGTTCACCCTGTCGTTATTATCCTTCCTTCTGAGATCGTATACTTCTGATGGGGTCTCTATTTTTTATATTTTATTATACATTTCTCTTGTCATCGAGTATCCCTTATTAACTTGGGAATTTGCTATTAACATTTTTTACGTGTATATAAGCAACTACGTTTTAAACCTCCGTAAATTGAATATTTTTATTGACTATAAGAACCAAATTTATAGGATATAAAATCAATGAATAATAATTTCTAAATATATAAAAAAGAAAAAATATGCAATACATGTACGTAACGTTTATAAAAAAAAAATGAAAATGAACAAAAACGAATTGAAATTAAAAGATTCAGATAAAACATTGTTTAAATGTTTATACTTTAAAGACTTATTATATAAAAAAATAAACGTCGATGTATTTGTTGGACGTTTATATTTTATCAAATTTATTTCTTTTGAACGTGTTCGATGATAAAAGATTAATATATACTTTTTGTCTTTGATTAATATTACTATCAATCACTTATAAGAGGAATGAAAACTTCATTTCCGGTGAAATTTCTCTTGTCTCTATATGAGTAAAGCCATGGGTCCTTTGGCTTATCGCAACGTCGACGACGTTCACTGTGTACTCTCATCTAATCACTGGCAGTAATATTAATAAATTGTTCCCTCTGGGGGTGTATTTTCATCCGTTCTTCCGGGCGGCCCCTACCTTCCATCGACGATGTTATTATTGTTTGCCTACACGGGTCGTAGTAGACGAAGAACAATCTCCCTCGAGTCGATCTTGCGATAGCAGCCGAAACCTACCAAGGGGGTAAAGGGATTTCCCTGCAGCTTCGAACAAAGAAATAGGAAAAAGATCGGAAAGAAGAAGGAAGAAAGATTGAGAGAGAGAGAGAGAGAGAGAGAGAGAGAAAGAGAGAGAGAAAGAGAGAGAAAGAAGGAGGATGTAATTATTTTCCCGGAGTCTCGTGTTCCTGGAAACACGATTTACGGTTAGGTTACGTAATAACCGATCCGAAGAGCAACTCCTAAAAGCCTAATCCGAAGTTACGAGGACCCAAGAACGATTTAGTCAATCGTATCGCCATAATAACATCGTAATGTTGCGTACTGGCATAACCGAGTAAAAGTGTCGCAAGATACGATGTAATCCTTTGACAAATGTTTAACTATCAACGAGAATTTCACGATGGAAATAATGCGAATCTATTGATCGATGGTACAACCAATGTTACTTATTTTACATCCTTCTTAAGGTTATTATAAACGACGGTATCCGATTGGGGATGTATAATACTTTTCTTCGTAAGAAATATTTATTAGGAGATGGTATTTTTTTCTTATTTTGTATCGAAAGAAAAATATTTATTTTAAAAAACACGTACGAGAGGAGAATGGCATTTAAAACGATAATTTATATTTGTTAAAATAATGATATTGTATTTTTCTTTTTTGAAGAAACAATTTATGTTTGTTGAAATAATTTAAAAAAAAAAAAGGTTTGATAAAAGGTACGAGAACCACGTAGGATCATTTTATTCTGCAAGTACTTTTACGACAACATTTTACGACGCTTCTTTGTTTCCGCGAAGATTTTCCCCTCAAGGCTAAAAACGGCGGAAAAAGGAAACGGATAAGGGCCGTTGCCTTAGCCCACCACCACAGCCACCACCAATCATGCCGTGTCTTTTTTTTTCTTTGTTCTTTTTTCTCTTACCATTTTATCTTTAAAACCTTCCACTGAATTCGATTTTTTCTGGATATTGACCGATGGGTGAGTGGGTGCTGTTACTGTAGCTGCTGTTGATGAGATTAATAAAGAAGATATTATTTTCGAGTTTTATATCTATTTGCTACAATGTAAATAGGAAAAATACACGAAGAAGTATCTTTCGACACATCCGTTTAGTATTAATATTCAAATTAATTTATCCAATATTTTCTACCAACGTGCATCATTTGATTTTAAATCTAAATAAATTTCATACGCTATTCATATTATTTTTTATTGATCTGTGACGATAATATATCACCTGTCCTTATTTCGTTCTATCCAATTGAAGTCGTTTATCGATAATTGAAATAGAAGAAGAAGAAGAAGCAGAAGAAGAAGAAAAGAGACTAATTTGATTAATTTCACTTGATTGATATTTTAATTGAAGCAAAACACGAATATGCGTTTAGTCTCGGAGAAAAAGAAGAAGAAAAAACAAGAAGGAAAGGAACACGATCAAGATATCACAGTTACGGTGAAACTAAAAATAATTATCCCGGCGTGTGTTTACGAAAAGAAGAAAAGGGGGTTGGAATTGGGCGACATTTTTATCGCGACTTTAACTTCGTCCACCAATCGAGCTAACGTCACGCAAAGAAAGAAAGAAAGAGGGTTAAAAATTGGCAAAGGGGTTAAGAAAAAAGTAAGAGAAAAACTACGGAATCTATTTCATTTCGTTGAACGGGTGATTAACGATTCGAAAAGATAACTCGTCCACTCGAATGGATGATAAGCGATTAGGAAAAAAAAAAAGAAAAAAGGGGATAAAAGAGATTAAAAGTGTTTTTTGCCCCTGCTTCCCCCCTCCACCATATAGCGATATCAATTCTCTCACACTCTTATTTTCACTTTTCTTCTGTTTTTTTTTTTTTTATTTTATTTCCTACCTTTCCCTTCTCGTCGACTCTTGTCTACGTCAAGAAAGACGACGAGGGTCATGGAATCGTGGAAGAACAGACGGTATGTCGGCGAATACGGAAAGGGATGAAAACCAGAGAGAGAAAGGAGAAGAATGAGTAGAGTAAACTTAGTTCGCGAGACAAATGACGCCGCGGATTTTGCAGAGAAATTGTCTCAAGATCCCTAGGGAGGTGCCTTGAATAATCTTACTGTTTGTATTGGATCCTTCCACGAGGAATCGATAAACAGAGAGGACTGGGTGTATGTATTAATTTATATCGTCTCAACAAATGCAACAAGTACCGCGTCGCAGTCTTCTTAAAGAAAGTATAAAATTACCATTAACTAATAACGATCATCTTTTACATAAATAACAAATGATTTCTTATATTCTTTATCTTTCTCAAAACAACAGCTGTAACTTGATGGATGATCGAGAAGCAATATTTTTCTGATAAGAATTTATTGTAAAAACCAGAATGGATATATCGCTTATATATATATCGTGAAATGGAAAAGATAAAAAAAAGAAAGGAAGGAAGGAAGGAAGAGAAGAGAGGAGAAGAGAAAGAGAGAGTAAGCGAAAGTTGACGAGAAACGTCTGGGACGGTCGACGCACCCCGGTGACCGGTTCGAAGCCCGAAGCCAGTTCACTCGGCGCAACCTTGGATGAGTTTAGCGTAGCCGCGTTGGGGGTTTCCCGACGGCAGCGGCACCGGTGGTGGTTGTCGAGTAAGGGAGAGTAGGGGAGAGGATAGAGGAGTAGGTAGGCAAGGGTAGTTAGGTGGTGGTGGTGCTGCTACTGGCTGGGGGTATTCGTTTCTAGAGCAGACGAATCGATGCTCAACGGTAGCAGCAGCAGCAGCAGCAGCAGCAGCAGCAGCAAGTAGCAGCAGTAGCAGCAGCAGCAGCAGCAGTAGCAGCAGCAGCAGCAGCAGCACTAGCGGGTAGAACCTTCTCCACCTCCGACTCCCTTTCACAACGAGTTCAATGTCTCGCCCGGGCCGTAGCCTCGCGGGTGGCGCGAGCGGTTCCCACCCCAAACCCGGTTGGGGGTGGGAACCGTGGCCGTGGCCGTCGACCGGCGGCACTGCCAGCATTGCCAACACCCGGCCGCCTTTAAGGGTGGTGGCTGAGGGTGGAGGGTACCTCTCCACCTGCCGTCGACCTCCAGCCGCCGACTCCCATCATCCAGATCCCCCTCCCTCCTCCTGCTACTACCACTACTACTACTACTACTACTACTCTCGCAGAGCTTCGAGCCGCGATGTTTGCCCGGCGTTTGTCACCGTCCAAAGCAAACTCCCACGAGCGAACGAGTGCGAAATCAATCGATCAAACCGGTCAATACGAATTTTCCAACCTCGATTCTAACGCCATTCGATAGATCTTTTTGCTAACGTTCTCAACGAGCTACGTTACCAATACCAGCGGTATATTCGTCTGACCACACCGATGGAACTTTTATATATTTTTTTTTCTTTCAAATACCATTACAGAGTTTCTTATTTTAAGAAGACAAATCTTTCGGTTAAACTGAAACTAGGCGATTGGAGAATACCTAGCTCTGCGTATCCGATCAAAACTTTTAGCCTATTTCAAAGAAGCAAATATATACCTACGCACACACATATCTATATATGCCGATCTCTTTCTTTCTCACTTTTTTTCGATACGATCAAAGTTAGCCTATTTCGAATTCTTTACAAGCGACGGGTCCGCGAGATATTGTCCCGCCGAGAGGGTTTCTCCTTCTCGAATTTCGCTATGGTCCAACCCCGTGAATAATACATATTATTGCGTCAGCCAAATGTACCGGAGATGGAATCCGATGTTTTTACAGTTATCGCCGATCGAGAATAAATCCTTGAATGACTCCAAGTCGTTTCTGCTTGACTAACAAACTCTCTCTCTCTCTCTCTCTCTCTCTCTGTTTTTTCAAAAAAGTAAGAAAGCAAACAAACCAATAGAGAGAGAGAGAAAGAGAGAGAGAAATGGTGCGTCGAGGTAGAAAAGCACGTCTGAAATCGTTACGAGGGAATCGAAGCAACGTGATGAATTAACTAGACGCTTAAAAAGCCTCGGTAAATTGGTTTTCGATAAAAAAAAGTCGAGTGATAGCGAGAGTGGGAGGGGGGTGGAAAAGCGATGGTGAATAGAGGAGGAGGAGGAGGGCGGTTGGGAGAGAATCTGTGGGCGTTCGCATCGATCGGTCTGCTGCGAGAGACTGACTCAACCCTTAAATATATGATCTTGTCTAGTCCTGGAACAAAGTACCTTCGTCAAACTTTTAAATACACTTTTTTATTTTTCTATTATAATCTTTCTCTCTCTTTCTCTCAACTAAGACATCGTCATTGTCTTCTTCTTCTTCTTCTTTTTCGTTGTCTTCCAAAGAGAGAGAGAGAGAGTGAGAGTTGGAGAACGAGGAGGCCGTAGAGGAGATGAGATTTATGAAGCGAGACGAAACTTCTGCCGTAAAATGAAAATCCATCCAGGGTCGTCCTTCCTCCCTTCTCGACCTTTGGTTCCTCAAAGTCTCAGCGAGCCGACTTTTAATCGTCGGCGTGCCACCACGGAAGTGTAGAAACGAAGGGACGGATGGTCGGGATTTCTTTTTGGAAGGAAGAAAAAATAAAAGTAGGTATTATAAAATATATTGTGGAAAGGTGATTGAAAAGAATAAAGGGTTAACTCAGTGATTGACTCGGATCGTTGAAAACAAAATATCTGGTTTTTTAATTTATGATCAATGAAATTTGTATCATCCTTACGTAAAGATTCAGAACGAAACATGCGATTTGGCGTGGCTAGTCTTGAAAGTGTTAAAGCTTATTTTCATTGTTACAAGAACGAACGATCGAATTTGACAAAAGAAGAGAAACAGAGGGCGATGGTGGAGGGAGAAGATGAATTTATCTTTACAAAAAGATGGAACTTCGTGCTTGGTGATATTAGCAAGAACGTATTAAAGCGACTCTGCGTTATCCGCGTGTAAACGATAAATAAAACGTCCACTGGTAAGATAACTATCGTTTCTCGAGTCCTTTATATTTCTCTTTCTCTCTCAGTCTACTTGGTGTACAATGTTGTTGTTGCTGTTGTTATTATTATTATTACTACCGTGAGCCCTCTAACCACCTATCTTTTAGTTCTCTTTGTAGAGAAAGACCGAATGAGAGAGAGAGAGAGAAAGAGAAAGAGGAGTCTCAACACCATCTACACGAAAACGTTATGGTCTTAAGGGTCTATCGACCCTACTAGCACAATGCGGAATTCCTCAAACGCCTTGGCCTTTTATGCGATAAGACCAGGTCACGATAAGATTTTTATGTCCCTCTGCATGCGTTGGTCGGATCTCGCCTATATATTCCAACGTACGAACAAATGGTGGGCGGTTCCTGTACCCTATTTCGCATCCTCAAACTCCTCCTGAAACGCCTCTTGGTAATGGTAAGCTCGATCATCCAATTTCTCAAATACACGTACGAATAATACTACTTCTTATTGCGGAATGTCTATTTAAGCTAACGCAATTGTGATATCGAATACAAATTCTTCTTCCCTCCATGTTCAATCTTTAACTCAAAAATAATTCTAAGAAATATCTTCTTACTATAGTTTATATATATTAATAATCTTTCATTGTACATAGATGATAATATGCATCTTGATTATATATAAGAAATAGAAAATAATCATTTATAAATGATTTTAAATTGAACTCGAACTGTCACGCGATAGTCTTTACTTATCTTTAGCGAACTACGAGAGACAGCATTCAATTCGATTCTCGAAAGTAGGGTGTAGGTGAGGCACGTAGAGCTACGAAAAAAAAAAAGAGAGAAAAAAAGGGATGAAGATATTGCGGTCTTGTCCCTCCATCTGTGTCACGTATCTTTAACGCGTCTCTCTCTCTGTGTACGCGTATGTGTGCGAGTATTTGTGTGTACGGTTGATGTCCAGCTAGGGCTCTACGTATATGCTTACTACGGTGATATAAAGAGACGCTTCTTCGGTTGGGATAAGCGCTCAGAGGGTGACCGATGTTACGGTTACAACATCGCCTTTGCTCGACTATACCCCATGGGAAACGATCGTAAGACATTGGCACGCGTCATCGGACCTCTACGGTTTTACGTCTTCCGTACGGCGTTGTCCCGCTTTCGAGAACGGCCAGGGTAATCGTTTATACGATGAGAAAATGAAAAAGAAGAAAAAAGAAAAAAGGGAGTAGACTAACTCCTATAATATATTTCTTCCTCTTCTTCCTCATCTTCTTCATTTTCGTCTCTCAATTTATAATGATCCCTGCCAATAAAACGATTTAACGAATTAGTACTCCAGCTCGTTAACTCAGTCGATTATAAAAAATCTTACAAATCGTGATACGAAGTCTAAAATATCGATACGGGGAGAAGGAGGAAGAGGAGGAAGAGAGGTGGGTTTGGTTTGTTTGTATGTATTAGGCTCTAAAGTTTACACGAACACGAAATTTCCTCGTAGATTTATAACGTTTTCTCATCGACCTAACGTCGGGAAAACGTCGTAAATGTGAAGGCCTGGAACGAGGGAAAGGCGAAGGCTTTTGAAGCGGGGGCGGGAGGGGGCGGCGAAAGGGAGGACCCTTTATTAATGCAAACTCTTGTTATCCGTGTAAAGTCGTAAAGTGCACGGCTTCTGCACCTACACAAGTTCATAACATAGGAACGATCAATACCTTCGGCTTTACAATCACGAAAGGCTCGTAACCAACCCCCCAGAGAAAGAGAGAGAGAGAGAGTAAGAGAGACTCCTCGTATTTCGCCATTGTGTAATACAACGTTGTACTTCCTTAATTCCCTTATTTATAGCCACCCTCTCGTCGAACTTCTTATTCGAGAACGACTTCTGTCAAATTCATTGATTAAATGAGTTTCCTATTTATAAAAAGAAAGTATAGTTAACCTATAGACTATGACATTTTGTTAAATGCACGTGCATATGTATATCAATGCAGTAGAACTTCATTTATACGAATATCCTTAGTTCATGTGGTTAACGTTAATATAATTGAAACAATTATCGGCAGTAGTTCATTTAATAGAAGTTCAGTTACTATTTCTTTAAAGGAATATTTATGAAAATTTTGTTACAAATAAATGAAGTTTTTTTTTCTATTCGTATTTGGTTCCTTTTACCTTATATAGAATCAAAAGATTTTTCTTTCATTTTATCCAAACAATTCATTCGTTCATTCGATTCGAACAATTTTCGTAGTGATGAAAGGAACGTAAAAGGTCTCGGGAAGGAGACACGAGTCCTCTTTCTCTTTCTCTCTCTCTTTTTCTCTCTCACTCTCTCGATCTTTTCAGAAACAGATTTAAGAAACTTCCAATCGGAGCTGTCGCTGATCCCCGCGGGAAGGCACGGCTCGCGTTTCCACAAGCACGATAAGAAAAACATAATACGCAAAGAGTGAATGTATGCGAGTAAGGGTAGGTATGCTACTACCACTCCCACCCCCCATAGACAACTACCACCATAGACCACTACCACCATCACCATCATCACCACTACCACCCATAGCAGTTTGTGAAATTTCCTTAGCTTGGCGAGAAAAAAGGCGTGATTTTGGCAAAAGCCACTTGTCGTAGGATCCCCGTTGAGACGAGAACAACCCCATACCAAATTCTTTTCTTCCATCCTCCATCGTTTGCTTCCGGTCGGTATCCCCCTCCTCTCACCTATCCCCTTACCGGATGTTTTGCCGAACGGTTATCGATTTCGAGGCAGTACCAAAGAAAAGAAATGGCCTGGATATCTTTTATCTCGATTTCTCAGGTTTTTCTCAAAATAGTCTCGTTAAGACGCACACGTGTTTGTTAACTTAACGATATCGGACAAAAAAAAAAAGAAAAGAAAGAAAATTCACTAGTTAATTTATATATACCATTGTTCCGAATTCACGATCACTCGAGATTTTCTTATCTACTTTTCTCTTTTTTTGATAATTGAAAAAGAGTAGATAGAAGAGAAGGAAAGTAAAAAAGTAAAAGCATGAAAATAAATATTCGAATAACGGGCGGAGAAATTGCATAGAAAATTGCTAAAACCTGGCACGAGTAAAGTCGTTCCCAATAGCCTATGGTTCCTCTTTTATCCCTTTCCCAGGTCCCAATCGTAAAGTCTTTTAGTCTCTTTTACTTCCCATCCTTGGCTGCCATTCGTTGGAACGGCGGGCAAAGTAGCTCGATATATACGAGAGAATTTCGCGGCATCGGTCGATGCCACGGGTCGAGAACGGGGGCGTATTGTAATAAAATGTGTAACATTAATGAGGTAGTAAAAGTAAATCCAACGCTATCGTCAGCTGAAATACCAAGGATCCCAGAGATAACTAAAATCATCTACCAGCTAGCTCGATTTAAACGTTATTTCTTTATTTCTTTATTTCTTCCTTTTAAGGACCATTTATTTCATTTTTTTGGTTTGCTGTCTTATTTTTTTAAATAAAAAGAAATATATATATCGTTCTCATTTGCAAAATAGATAAAGAATATACACATTCATACGTTTCATGATATGAATGCCAAAGTGATGATAGTTAAGGTATATATATATATAATTTACATATTCTAGAGAGGAGAGAGAGAAATCCTAGGGAAAATTTTCGGTTACTAGCGAGAGACACGAACCGAATTCGAATGAAAGGCAAATACGTGTCGAGTGGCATTGGAGTGACGCACAAGTTAAACGAAGAAAGTTGTATCGTTGTGTTCGGTGGAACGATAGTAGAAAGGAAACGCCCCTGAAACAAGGGAGAAGATACCGGAATCGAGGGAGGATATAAGGAACAAAGAAAACAAAGGATGGAAGATGCAACGTCCTATGTACTACATGACGTCGTTTTGAAACAAAGGGAAATACTTTACACTTCTCGCGCCGACTCTCCACAAGATTGTAAGATTACATTACATTCATTTTCTACCTTTATTCAAGGAAATTCCTTCTAAATAAACGTGTACCCCTTTACTCGACTAAAAACTACCGACGAAGAATTATTTTTTTTACCGGAATATTATTTAACAATATTTATATTATATTATTATTAATATTTATTTTTTTTATACTATTTATATAATAAAAGATTGAAAAAAGACGAGGGCTGTCACTTGCCGAGATGCATCATTACGAAATAAATCTAACCCGAGATTATATTTAAAAACCTTTTAGTTAAATAAATCCATAAATGTGGATCCAGCGAAAGTTACTATTCGTGTGAATTATAAACGTGTATATACAATACAAAATAATTGTACAATGTTACGATTACTTATTCGATTTTTTTAACACTAAACCTACCACGCACATGTAATCAAATGTTAAAAAGGTTATAAAATTATAGTCAACTTACATTAGATGAACTTTGTTCTTCTATCAAATGTTGCATATCCATATCCATAATTGCATTGTATCCATATATGCACTACACACATTCACTCACATATGCACCTCACTTGCATAAGAAAGAATATACGCACACGCGACGCGAAATAAATTATATACTTTAAATAATATCCTTGTTACACCTTCCGACGCTCGAAGAAGACTATCGATTATTATCGAAAAGTAGTTACGAATACATTCGACAATTACCGAACATAGACGAAGGTCAAAATCAAATCTAACGACGAAATGACAACGTTCGGTTGTCGACACCGGCCGAGGAGTGACGGAGAGAGACGAACGTAAACAAAGCATTGAACGCTCAACTAAGCCGGTAGTTAAGGAATGTTTTTCTATGTGTATTTCATATATAACGAATTTCCTAGAATTTACCGAGAGATACACCGAGAGGTAGACTTTCGTCTATCTTTCTCTCAATACATTCAATACGTATGGGATTTTTACTGTTTTTCTACAGCTGACCTACTTTTGATCGCTGACCTATTTTCTTCAACAGTGACCAACCTTTGAACAGCTGTCCTTTATTTCTAAAGAAAGATTTTTATTAATTTCTTAATATCTAGATAATAATAAGTATATTCATGAATTTCGTATAAAAATTCATATATGTTTCGTGTTGTATCTGTAAAAATATGAAATTTATTTATTAAAATTATAATGTAATTAGTTTCTATAGATGAAATGAATAGAAGGAATCAAGGCACATGGATTAATAATATGATATTAAAATTACCAGAAAACATCAGAAAAAGAGGAGCGAATCCAAGTAGAATTAAATTAACAACAATGATTTAATTTAAATCTGAAAATATATGTAAAAATAAAAAGATATCGAAATTATTTTATACTTTGAATTACGTTAGAAATAATGTAATGTTTAAACCAATGTATACGTGTCAGAACATTCTTAAATATAAGAAGGGTGCATTAGAGTAGTAGACATATGCTAAATAATTGTTAAATTATCATAGAAAATGNCATTTTCTATGATAATTTAACAATTATTTAGCATATGTCTACTACTCTAATGCACCCTTCTTATATTTAAGAATGTTCTGACACGTATACATTGGTTTAAACATTACATTATTTCTAACGTAATTCAAAGTATAAAATAATTTCGATATCTTTTTATTTTTACATATATTTTCAGATTTAAATTAAATCATTGTTGTTAATTTAATTCTACTTGGATTCGCTCCTCTTTTTCTGATGTTTTCTGGTAATTTTAATATCATATTATTAATCCATGTGCCTTGATTCCTTCTATCCATTTCATCTATAGAAACTAATTACATTATAATTTTAATAAATAAATTTCATATTTTTACAGATACAACACGAAACATATATGAATTTTTATACGAAATTCATAAATATACTTATTATTATCTAGATATTAAGAAATTAATACAAATCTTTCTTTAGAAATAAAGAACAGCTGTTCAAAGGTTGGTCACTGTTGAAGAAAATAGGTCAGCGATACAAAAGTAGATCAGCTGTAGAAAAACAGTAAAAATCCCATACGTATTGAATGTATTGAGAGAAAGATAGACGAAAGTCTACCTCTCGGTGTATCTCTCGGTGAATTCTAGGAAATTCGTTATATATGAAATACACATAGAAAAACATTCCTTAACTACCGGCTTAGTTGAGCGTTCAATGCTTTGTTTACGTTCGTCTCTCTCCGTCACTCCTCGGCCGGTGTCGACAACCGAACGTTGTCATTTCGTCGTTAGATTTGATTTTGACCTTCGTCTATGTTCGGTAATTGTCGAATGTATTCGTAACTACTTTTCGATAATAATCGATAGTCTTCTTCGAGCGTCGGAAGGTGTAACAAGGATATTATTTAAAGTATATAATTTATTTCGCGTCGCGTGTGCGTATATTCTTTCTTATGCAAGTGAGGTGCATATGTGAGTGAGTGTGTGTAGTGCATATATGGATACCTGCACTTATGGATATGGATATGCAGCATTGGATATAAGGCCAAAGTATGTACAATATATATATTTCATTTTTTAATATTAATAAGTAAATTTACATATATATTTTTATAAAATATATTAGTATTATATATGCATTATATATAATATGTTATATTTTTATTATTAAAAACGTAATAGGAAAAATGTAATAAAAAAATAAATCGATGTTAGCTGTCTCGAATTATTCATTTAAGCTTTTAGATGTAGGGTTCTTTGCAAACAAAGAATGAAATGATTAAGAGATAAATCAATCGTCTAGTTTTCTTTATCGTGTAAAACGAATACACACAAAAGCAGCTTATGGACACGTAAGAAAGTGAATAACGGTTTTCACGAGCAGCATCGATGCGGCACGCGATTCTCTCATCAACAACGCTTGGTGCAATCCGGTGCAAAGCAGTCACGAATAATATCTTGTTTCTTTTTTCTATCTAAAAGATAAATATCGAAAACTTATCCTAGTAACGCTATTGGACTGTCTCGTGAAATCAATGATCAGATACAATGCAATATTATCTTTTATTTATTGCCAATAATTTTCTGAGAATCGAAATTTTCTTCTCTTTGAAATAAAATTTCCATTATCTGTATTAATTTAAATTTTCATTGAAAAAATTATTAATAAAAATTATGACATAATAATTTTTATTAACGATATTTTTAAACATGACAAATTATAATATATGGCATTTATTTTTTTTTTTATTGAAATATAAACGAGAGTTTTCATTTCGGGAAGTGCATGAATTTAAGAAAAATTACGTATAAATAATAATATTATTTGATGGTAATATCTAAAAAGAAAAAATCTGATCTTATTGTTGTAGATGAAAATGATATCTCTCGGAATCAGAAGTCCATTGTTTCAGAATAAGCCTGTACGTGAGAGATAGTAGAGATGCACTAATACAAATCAAAGAGAAGTGGGAATATCGGGAGAGAGTTTGATGTACGGAACCGCATTCACCTACCTTGGATTGCACAGCAGCCAGTCTCCGACCACGTTGGAATTAATTGCGCTTGCTAATTACCTCACGTCATCGAAACAACGGAATCTGCTATTAGTTCCAGGTACGTACCTTGGTCTTCCTTCTTGCAGTCAATTGAGATATAATAGCAATAGAACCAGCAAATGAAATCATTTTTATACTCTATTGTCTAATAATACAGATATATATCGATAGATTGCAATTCTAAAATAATAAATAATTAAATACGCAATCACTACATAGGAGTTTGATAACAAATTAAGGATTTTCCTAACCCAGTTTCCTATTCAAATATTGGCCAAGTTTGAGATCGGCGAACAATAAGCCAGGATTAAACTTCCTTGTACCACACACGTTATTCTCAAGGCTATAGACTGGTGCGTGTAGGAGGACATTTACAAGGGCGGCACGTGTACTCTCCAGAGCAAAAGGGAAGAAATAGTTTCCCTTTAATTTATAGCGGTTAACTGTGTGCTTGCTTTCCGTTAACTAGGATTTAATCGTTCCGCACAATAAACGCATATACGTGTACGCCAAAGAATTTACTAACACGTAAAGAAATATATTTCAAATATTTACGCGAATGAAAGAACAAAATGCGTAATAGAAATTTTCATCAGTATGAACAATAAATCTAAAAATATACGTATTAAATATAAATCTTAATTTCCGAAGTGTGAATTGCATGACGTAAGACAATTTATTGTTTAGAATATTTTCTTTTTATTAAACCCTCCACTACCAGCACCCCCTCCCGTTTGATTATAATTGGATATTGAAAACATTCGTATAAAATATTTATTCGAACGTGAGCGGAACAAACCAATATACATTGCTTACTACGATTTGGCGATAAAATGGAATGTAAAAAAAAAAACAAAGAAAAAAAAGGATACGTGAGTAGCCATCCAATCAGCACATATAACACAGCATCACATGGTGTATCCAACGTTTGACGTTAGGTATGTTGGTTTCGTCATTTGCCTAATCGAAAATATCGAAGTCCAATTAATGCAAGAACCGATTCGATACATGCCGCGTAAACACGACTGGATCAAAAGCTTAGTCGTCCAATAAAGGATATAACCAATTACTCTGTCCCTTTCTCTCTTTCTCTCTCTCGCTCCCTTTCTCTCTCTCTCTTTGACACGTGTTTCATATAATGAATCACGTACACATTCGTCCTGCTACCCGACTCGACCAATTTCGACATGCCGATCGAATGCAAACATGTAATAAAGTGTCGCTACTTTCGTATTCTCTTTTTTGACGAAAAACAGGGAGAGAGAGAAAGAAAGAGAGAGAAACGCCGAGATTTTTAACCAATTTTATGGGGACTCCGACAGCTGTTGAAACGCTTTCCTCCACTTTCATTTTCTCTCTCTCATTTTCACTTTCACTCTCTCTCTCTCTCTTCGAACTTTGTTTGTTCAAAAGAAAAAAATCTCGTTCGTCGTAGCGAATCCTGGTGTCTGTATTCCTCTATCTGTTTGCTTGAAGATAATTCAGTCATATTTGTCCAGACGAGAGATGAACTTTCGAAAAGTCGTTGAATCTTGAAACAAAGCATTCTCATATTTCATTCATTTAAACTATCCTCTATCTCTTTCTTTTTGAAACTGGTCTTTATCCATTGGTTTATCCGATTTTCAGGATAATATATTTCTTGACGTTATCTTTTTTGTTCTTTTTTTCTTTTTATCGAACCAAAGCACGGTCGTCTTGTCGTAGAATATTCGATTGCAGTAAAGGAAACAGCTAACGATGGTGGTTCGATTTGAAATTCAAACCCCTTCGTTTTACCCCACTCTTCCCTTTCTCTCTTTTTGGTTCTTCTCTCGTAGCTTTGTACAACCCATAGGCCTCCGCCCTTCTCGTCTGATATTCCACATGGCGTCGAAAGTAGGGGTCCAGAACCGCGAAATACGTTTGAGT
This sequence comes from Mischocyttarus mexicanus, assembly GCA_023678845.1. Classification (NCBI taxonomy): domain Eukaryota; kingdom Metazoa; phylum Arthropoda; class Insecta; order Hymenoptera; family Vespidae; genus Mischocyttarus; species Mischocyttarus mexicanus. The sequence continues at coordinate 544,161 of JACGTP010000055.1, read as the reverse complement.
TTTATTGTTTCGGGGCTAAAGTTATGACATTCTTCCTCTCTCTCTTTCTCTCTCTAATTCTAGTTCTCTCCTTTCTCTTCACTATCTTAAAATCCACGTGGATATTTCGGGAAGTTGCTGAACCGTTCAATTTTTTAGTAGAAACTTCAGCTCAACGTCTATACAACGTCAAATCAATCCACTTTATGTACCTTTTCTCCTTTTTTTTATTTTTATTGTTTTTAACTACCCAAAATTTTTATAGGATACACACACACAGACGGAATACGTATACGAATATAGCATTTAATAAATGTTTTTACAAGTTTTGACAAAGTGTCAATTATATTCTAAAAGGTTCTTAATAATAGTAGTAACAGTATAGCGAAAGAAAATATATATCAAAAGACTCGAGACAAGATTTATCATGGATTTGAGCAAGAGAGACATGATAAAGTGTCGATAAAAGTGTAAGAATTCAATAACGAATGCCAGCTATTTTCATAGAAAAGCGATTGACTGGGTCGAACACGATTTTCGAGAAAGGAAGGAAGGTGGAGATAAAAAAAGAAAAATAAAACCTAAGATGAATCGACACGAGCGAGCAAAGTTAGTTTTGCGAGAAGACATCTCCCGCGTCGATGGGCTGTGAATTATAATAAAAAGAAAAATATAAACCTACTACTATCAATTCGAACTTCATTTGAATAATTCATCTAATTCGCATTATGCGCGACCCTCAAAAAAAACGGAATTCTGTCTTCGTACGCGCATCCTTTTATCTTCTCCGAAAGAGAGAATGAAACAGAGAGAGAGAGAGAAAACGTGCGAGGGTTAAAGCTACGACCCTCGTCGTGTGAATCTCGAATCATCGAAGGGAAAGAAAAAAGAAGAAGAATGAGAAAAAAAAACGTGAACGGATAAGGACAGTACGGGGTAGGTTGGCTCACCCCCTTCCCGTTTCCACCGACGGTTCGCTTTGTGGACAGAGACATTTGAATTCCGCGTTCACTTGCGATTGCATCTCCAACTCTAAACCTGGTCCACCCTATTTCAGAGGGTCACCCTTATCGATCGATTTGCCTATCTCCTTTCGAATACGAATCCACCGACTGATACGAATTCGTGCCAAAAATTTGTCCTCTCGGTTAGTAGCTATATCTAATACAACAGATAATAAATAATAATATTTCATTTATATATTTCATTTAAATTATCATTTGTGTAAATATATTTACACAGGTTTGAGATACACTTGTTATACCAGCGAGCATGTGTTAATAATAAATTTGAAAATTGCAAAGAAATTAAAGACAGAGAAAAGTATATTATTGCTAGTTTAATAAGTTCGTAAAAGATTATTATCGCATAATAAATAATGACCATTTAGCGATGAGAAATAACGACGTAGGGGTTTCGCAAAGCAAATCTCCGGCCCTGCTGATGCCTTCTCCTTTCTCTTCATCTCTTTGTTCGTTGGGTTGGTGGTTCGTCGTTGTATCGATCACCGTTCGTCTGTCCGTTTGTCCGTCCGTTTGTCCGCAGGTATATGCTAACTACACGAAATGCGTCTAGACTATTTTTATGTTATACGAGCTTCCAGAAAATAAAGGAAAATAATAGGAGGTCGCATGGTCGGCTCACAGTCCTTCGTCCTATACTCCTGTACTTTCCCTTTTTTCACGATTCTACCTTCTCTTTGCCTTTTCTGCATCCAACTCTCTCTATCTCTCTATATATTTTTTTTTCTTTTTTGTTAGACTCGGGAATTGAAAAGCGGACTCACGACTTCGATTTCATAGGAGAAAGAGAAAGAGAAAGAGAAAGAGAAAGAGAAAGAGAAAGAGAGAGAGAGAGAGAGAGAGCAACATTTTTTCCTTTCTCTTTCTCTTTATCTGCTTGGCAGACTAATTTTCAGCCACATAGAGAGAAGGGGGGTCTTCCAAGTCTCCACCGCCGGCAAGTTGATACTTTTGTGTGCCGGGAGCGGTCTGATTAAAGCTGCTACTTTTCTCCTTTGGACAAACACGGAAAGAGAAAAAGAGAGAGGAAGAGAGAGAGAGAGAGAAAGATACCGATCAAAAACGAAAAAGTAGAATATTTTCTTTTGCCTTTCGACCAAGTCATTCTTCGAATCCATTATTTTCTTTCCAATACCACTTTTGTCCTCGCACATCTTAGAAATAATAATAATAATAATATATTTTAAAAATAATCGTGATTTTTATAATGAAGAGAAAAAAATAATAATCATTTTGAAAATTATATCTCGATCGTGTAAATTTCGTGTTTATCTGAGATCGATAATATTATATACTTTAGGTGACTGGACGAGTTTAAGTGCGTATTCAAAAGGAAAGAGGGTAAACTAGAATCGATATGTAAAATTCACTCTGGCGAACCGATAAATCCTTCGCGAAAGAACTCGAGCGACTCTTTTTTTTTCTCTTCTCCTTTTTTTTTCCTTTCGGTAAGGGTGAAAGAGGTGGAAAAGAAGGACCCAGGAGAAAGCTGCTCCGAGGATTTATATTTTTCTTCTCTTCCTTCTTTCCTTTACTTTCTTTCGAGATTTCGAATTCGATCGGTAAACGGGTTCTCGATCCTCTCCATCTGACCCTTCTCCTTTCTGCTTCTCTCCTGCCCTCCTGTCCCACAAACGGAAATCGTGACGTCGTCCCTTCAAGGATCCTCTCTTTCTCTCTTTTAGCACCCCTTCGAATTTCGCTTTGCCCTCTTTAACGAAGGACGCCTACTGAAAGGACCAACCGAGTGTCAGCGTACGCAGACTCTGCTCTCGTAGGACCTTTGTCCGCCTTTTCGACCTCGTGCCAACGCCATTCCTTTGCAGAAACCAACACACCAAATACCCTATCTTTCTCTCACTCTATCTCTCTTTCTCTTTCCTAATTATTTGCCTCGACCCCGAATCGCGCGACTGTCGTACGCAGAACGATAATAAATTTTAGCGAAACGTCGAGCAGGTTCCGTGCGTTAAGCTCGATGAGAGTTTCTAAAAGCGAAAGAAAAAAAAAGTCAAAAGTATAACCCATGAAAATAATTTATATACCAAAGTTAATATCCCGTAATTATGATTTATTTTAACGAATCGCCAAAAGTAATGAAAAAATCCATGAAAGAAATTAATTGTCCGTTTGTTTCCCGTTTTTTTTTTCTTTTTTCTAAACGTAAAAAGGAAAATATTAGAAGAAGAAGAAGAAGAAGAAGACGGTGAAAAACGTATACGCGACTCTAACGAGAAATCGTTGTACGAATTGTCTCGTGTGTGAGTGTTTGAAAAAAATTCTAAAAGATTTTTTTTTTCGTCCGGACAACGCTTTTACTCTTATATGATATATATAGGTGGGATAGTTCAGAAAAGTGGGTGAGGGTAACTTCCGCAAGAACAAGAGAGCGATATCACCGTGGGAAAAGTCCAGGCTTCCCGTCCTCGCGATTTCCGAGACTCGTTTTTCCATTTTTGAACGTGCGTTCGTACTTATACTAACACCCACGCTCGCACAACGATATGCTCTTTTTTTCATTTAAAATAATATTAGATTTTAATCGAAAGAATAATTATCAGTTACGTAAGTATATCAATCGTAATTTTGTTCAATGCGTATGTAAACCTAACTATCCATCCTTCGTGTGAAGTATAATATGTAGACAGAATACATATAGTCAACCCTGATCCCAGGAGTCTTTCGCATTGCTGTTCGTGCCGTTGACCGAAATTACTGGCTACTACTGGTGGTATATAGCAAGCAGCTGGGAAGACAAAGCCGACCCGGGATTACGGGTACGTCGTTATTATTATATTACGGCTTTCGAGCTTGCTTCCAAGAAGAGGGCTCGAGCGTTATTTCGATAAAACGGTCTAACAGGAGGAACGAAGAAAGAGAGAGAGAGAGAGACAGATAGATAGAGAGAAGACTAGACGATCTCTTCGTCTACGTTATGCCATCCCGGTGTGTTCTCGAGTTACGTCTTTGAATTTACGCAGCTATAATTCAAAGTAGCGCTGTGCGGTATGGTATGGTGCGGTGCGTTCCCGTCCTGAACGAGGGAAGGAAGGAACCTTCGGTCGCGGGATGAGCCACCCTTCGCCACCCTTGCCAAGCCCTTGCTCACCCTTAGTCTCCTACCAACCTCCTCGGAGAATCGAGTCTCGAGACTCGGAATACCCCAGAGAGGAAAAAGGGCAAACTCTCCGAGCGTCGGATGTAGTCGACGGGACAAAGAACCTGACCCCGTTGTTGCGTTTCGATCCTCCTCCTTCTCCTCCTTCTTCTTCTTCTTCTTCTTCTTCTTCTCCCTTCCTTTTAAATGTTGAAAGATAGTCGACGCTTTCGAGGTTAAACCCGTGAATTTACGTTATAGAAAATTCCTTCTCTCTCTCTCTCTCCCTTTCTCTTTCTTTTTTTATATCCCTTGTACTTCTTCGATCCAATTATTATCTGCATAGTAATTATACGAATTTCAGTTTTAATCCGTTATCGTTAAATGTATAAAATAGAATGACGTTAAATAGGATTCAGTTGTATTGAGAAACAAAGGGACAGTGAGTAATAACCCGAGCGAGTCATATAATCGTTCACCCTGCTAGATGAAACCGCATCCCGCATGCGAATTAGATTTAGGTACCCGTAGCATTGACTTCGCTCTTGGGTATCACTAATATTTCGCTTTATGGCACATTGTGGAGACTGTTACGACGTAACCTCAATACGAACTTAATGTTCGAAGGACGTATCGCGTAAGAAGAAGCTGGCCCGTGCAATTTCTCTCTAACTCTCTTCCTCTTTCTCTGCCCTTTTTCCGTCTCTTTCTTTTTCTCTATAAAGAATTACAGGTGTGGCAGAAAATAGGCGCGTTTCGTTTCCAAACGATCAAGGACGATAGTGCCAATCGTAAAAATGTCCGTAGGAAGCCATAAACACCGTAGTATTGAACATCCAATGCAGGTTTCTCGATTGTTATAATAGAAGAATGAAAAAAAAAATGTATAAATATATAAAAATAAATATAAAAATATATTAGTATTAATATTCTTGAGTCTAACATGCATTACAAAGAAGATGTTGAAACTGATGAAGAAGAATGGTCGAAGATGGAAAAGAACTTTATAATAAACAACCTGAATATTATAATAAAACAATATATAATTAATATATTAATGAAAATTATCCCATCGAATCTTTGGATTTTTTGTCTTCATTTTTTATCTTCATATTCGTTAGGATATGTTTATCTCCTTTCTTTTCTAATAGAAAGAGTATAAGGAAAGAGAATGAAAGTGAGAGAGAAAGAGAGAGAGAGAGCGAATAAAAATATAAACATTCGACGTATATACATGACAAATATGTATGTGTGTTTCTAGGAATTCTTGAGATGAAAACAAAACGACAACAACCGAACGAACATTTTCAAAGTAAAACACAAAGAGATCTTCAGTCCCCTTCCGACCTTGGAAAAGCTAGGATCAGTGTTAAACGTAACGTATTTAATTATAGAATAATTTTATATTTTTAACGATATCATAGTGAATTGAATATTATAGGAAGTTCTTAATATTATATAATTATTATATCATATATAATTTTTGATATTATGTTATAAATAATATTTTTAATATTATAGGAAGATTCTTATTAACAATTTTTACCAACATTTCATACTTTGTATATAATTTGATATAAGTAATGAAATCTAGACAATACACACATAACGATAAAATATTAAATTAATTATTAAATAATTCTAAAGGGAAAATATCCTTTACTAGAAATATTTTTGGAATATATATCATAGATTTGAAAGATAATTATTAATAAAATGTTTAATGCTTATTAGTATCTGTTTCATCTGAAAGCACGTTCTTACCATAGAAGGGTGTTCTTATGGGGTGTAGAAAAGATCATGGGGTAAGGTGAAGCTTTGTCTCTGAGAAATATTTTTTTCATTCCTTTTTATTCCTCTTCATTTTCTTCTTTCCTTTCGTTTCTATGGAAAAGAAAGGAAAGGATCTTCGAAGGGGTGGATTAAAAAAGAGAGAAAATCGTTGAAAGCGTTGGAGTAAAATCGTCCAAAGTTACCCTTCTCCTCTTTACCCTCTAGGAGGATCCAAAATACGGAATTGAATTCGCGTGTTTGCGTCTATATGCGTGTCGTGGTCTGCATAAATAGGCTAACAGAAAAGAAAGATGAAAGGAAAGGGTGAGTGAGTGTGGAGGTAAAAAGGTGATGGTAGTTTAAAAAAGAGAGAGAGTGCAGTCGAGCAAATATGAGGAAAAGGTTAGAAAGGACAAAACTGGTTCGAAGAAAGCGGATAAAACGGAGTTACTGTGTCTAAAAAAAGTAGAAAAGGTTCGGAAAGATCTGGCTGTACAAAAAGAAATAAAACAAGGAAAACGAAATCCTTTTCGTTCTTCTCCGCCTTCGTTTTTGTTTTTCTCTTATTCGCCATGCAGGTATCAAATTAGTTGCAGGTTTCCTCTGACGAGAAAATAATAATTTCTATTATTTTTTTAAATTGAATTTAATTTTATTTTTAAACCCATGAAAATCTTCTCTTTTTTTAAAATGAGCGTCGTATTTTCAAATTTCAATCGCAGTTATATAAAATTTATCCGTTCCTTTGGATCCGTTAAATATATATAACAATAGTATCAAGTTTAGTATAATAAATAACGTTCTATTTTATTCGTTCGCTTATCGTTAGGTTGTTTGCGTTACAGTCGAAAGCATGCCGATAACAGAAACTTCCATTTTGATTTTTTTTTCCATCCGTCCGTATCTCGGAAGCTTCTTAGCTTCCCAAGATGGTCCCTTAGATTTTGGCAAGTTCCTGCGTTCGACAGGTCACCGTGCTAAGGGCACCCCAACTATCTACAAAGATGGTCTTTAAGGATGCCCTTTGTCGGCCGAACAAAGACTAACGTTCTACCTTCTACGAGCTTTTATTATTGGTCTTCTTACTCCGAAAAATACACATTGTGATTAGGGGGCGGAAAAGTTTGATAAATTTGTCGAATACAAAGAACAAGAAAAAGTATAAAGAGAGAGAAAAAAATATAAGGAATGAGAGAGTGAGAGAGTGAGAGAGAGGATTACGATAGATAGAAGTTTTAGAAAAGGGCTCGTATATTTTCTTACGATCACAACCGTCCACCCTCGAACGTGTCTCGTAAAATTGAATTCAGAAGCGGCATGCTCGGCCTCTTCTTTCACGTAAAAGGGCGAAGGTCGGAAGTTGATTTTCCCTGAGTTAACCGCTGAGAGTGACAGCTCGTCGGAAACGGAATAAGTTGAAACGCGTAGAAAACTTTGGGAATGCCAATCTGGTACGTTGAAACGAATGCCTACCGGGTTATTATATAGAGTGTACCATTAAGAATAAAGACAAGTCTTGTCGGACGATTTATTCAAAAAATAACTCTTTTTTTCAGATTAAAAATATGAAGCAACAACGACGATAGGAAAAGCTTAAAGATTCGGTTATATATTTTGCGTTTGTATTTTATTAAATAAGAGAGACGACCCGTCTACTTATTTTTCTCCACGAGGGGGGACTCTTTCTTTGGTTTATATTTGAAAAAAAAAAGAAAAAGGACTCTTTGCATATTCATAACGTTTACAATTAAAGATATACTATATCGTTGGTAAGGAGTAAGATAGGTGGTGGGTAGCCGAGCTTAATTATCAGCGGGGGGGATGGCGGAGAGGGAGGAAGGAGTCGGAATCAATTGAAAACGAGTTTACAGTAATCTCCATCTTCGTTAAATGAGAAAAGTTACCGTTCGTTAGCCGGAGGGGTGCGAAGTGCCATCGAAGTGGAAGTGGAATCCACGCCCGTCGTCATATACCATAACGAGTTTCGTCGTTAACGACTGACTGCATGATTAAATATAAACCATACGATTACATTCGATATACGCGTATGTATATAATATTTTTATATCCGTAAATATGAAATTTTATGCATAACCGTCGAAAAAAAACAAAATATCTAAATGTTTTACCTTAATTTTATCCACGGTACGTGTGTTCGTAACAAAAACTCGAAAGTATTTTATTAATTTTTATGATAAACGTAGAATGAGAGAATAATATTTGATCGTTAATTTGTTTTTTAGATTTTTGTTTGTTTGTTCGTTTGTTTGTTTCATAACCGAGCGAATTTTAATGGCTTGTCAAGACCATTTCGTGAGAAATAAACGGAGTAAAGTTGGGAGAAGCTAGCTAGCAAGGTAGCTAGCAACGTCGTAGTCGTTCGCGCAAAGATTGCCTAATGAATCCACGCTGAGACAATAGGGGGAAGAGATTTGGTAGTTTCATTCTCCTTTCTCTCTCTCTCTCTTTCTCTTCTTACTCGCAGCCTCAAGGACTGGTCCATTGTACGGGAGGACTATTTCATTACAGCCAAACCCTGGGCTGAAGAACCTCTTTCTTCCGAGACACTGTCGTTTCTGATTAATTCGGAGAACCGCCCGAAGCCGTGGTGGTGGTGGAACCGTTCTATATTTTTTGTTTCCTTTCTTTCTTCTTTTCACTTTCTTCTTTTCTCTGTTTATTTTCAAAGTACTCTGATGGAGCGTCGTATTAAATACCTATCATTCTTCTTTTCAATAATTGACCGACTATGACAAAACTAAATATTTGTCCTTGTTTAATGGGAAGAGAGGAGATGTTATATTAAAACTAATTGCTTCAAATTAATGATTATTACAATTGTAGGAAATGAGTTTTAGTTTGAGACTGTTGATTCTTCTTAGCGTGAAATCAAATTTCAAAGTGAAAGAAAGAGGGAGATAGAGAGAAAGAAGAGGCTAGTCCTCACCCCCTGTTATAATCCTTCGAAAATAAATCATCCCTGTGCTGCCACCCTTCCGCTGAACACCCCCCACTTTGTCCCTCGTATGGCCGAGGCAAGTAAATATTCAGAGCGTCTGTGTATAACATTTATGATAAAGTTCGGTCGACGCTTTATTTATTATTCATGGATGAGATTGGATGTGGCAGGGGTACTAGAAAGTATGAGAGAGAGAGAGAATGATAAAAGAGAAAAAAGAAGATAGAAGAGGATGAAGGTTGGTGCTAGCGACGGTGAATTTCACTTATAAGAAAACGGCGTTCGAATTAAAAAAGTTTTTCCCTTAATTAATACGACTGCTGGCTCGAAGTGCATTTCAAATTACTTTTCGGTCCTTTCTTCCGTTTTTTCTCCATCTTCCTCCTCGATTCTTCCATTCTCCTGTTTTCTTTTCTTTTCTCATCCATGGCAGAGTTCAAACTGCCTGAAAAATGCTAAGAGACAAAAAGTCATTTGTCACGTAGAATCGTTTCGTTTTAGAGTTTCGACAAAGAAAAACAAGAAAAAAGAAAAAAGCTTCCTCCATCTTCTCCATATATTTTTATATTTTATTTTTATTTTTCTTAGCGTCCAGTATCGTATTAGACATATCCCTATTTGATTTTTATTTATTACCACTATAACTCGCGTGTTACCCTAAAATAGATCATCCCGAAATATCTTTAGGGCTATCTCACTCTGACTCGCACATCTAACGCGAGACCTTTTGCTTTTTTCCACTCCCCCCCGCCACTCGCCGGTTTTTCGGACTTTTTTTTCATCGCGGGACAGTTTATCGTTCCTCTCTCTTTTCCCGGTTTCTTCTTCACACTTTAGTTCCAGCCAAAGAGTAGAAAGTTGGTTGGGTATATGAGTTACTTTTCTCCTGTTAGAAAAAGTTCATAAAAAAACGATATTATGAGTCTCGTGTTGTTGAGGGGAATGGGTTGGGTTGGGTTCGAGGTCCAATAGGGGTGGCAATTACCTTGGCGCTTCTCCTTGCAGTCGGTTAAATATAACACCGTCTCCGGGTACGACAAGATGCTCCACTCGGTCAGATATATCATATCCGATATTGCTATGGGTTTCTCAGGGTTCTCCTAAAAGCACCAACAACAACATACTACTACTATTACTCTCTCGTCGTAGTATCTGTGCCATAGTTTCTTCTACCACCACCAACATTGCCAAAACTGCCTTCATCCTCGTTAAGCGGTATCTCAGAAAACATGAGCCTCCCATTCTTTCGCGAAAACACACCCCTCTACCATTTATGAGCACGGTAAAAGGCGTGCTAAGTGAAACGTAAGGCTCTCTAGTGTTATCATTTTTAATTTTAAAACATTAACACACACACACACACACATATTCTTAAACGTGACGAAAATTCATCCATTTGTATATTATAGAATATAATTGATTCTCGTTCTTTTTAATTTGAAATAAATTAAATTCTAATTTTTATATCAAACAGAGGTAATATTCCAATAAAGAAGTTTTCTTAAAAATAACAAATAACATTCCGGGGTAGTGGGAAAAATGTGTTACGAGATTATGTTCGAACGTAGTTTCTTTATTTTCATTAAAAAAGAAGGAAGAATTGTGAAAAAAATAAAAAACCTTCTCTAATTTCTAGCCAGAAAAAGTGCTTTGTTTTTACCGTCTGTTATAAATCGCACAATTATCGGACAAGCACGATATGAGAACCGACCGCAGACCCCGATGGTCGTTGGGACGGGTAAAAAAAAAAGGGTACAAAATAAAAGTAAAAAAAAAAAAAGATAAAAAATAAAAATTGCAACACGGTCGGTCGAGTGGGGTAGCGCGAAAAAGGAACGAGAGAAAATACGATATGCCAGCGGTAATAGTCATAGTAGTCCACAACGATGCCAGTTGTAGCTGTGGAAAGGGGGGAAGAAGGGGGCTGAGAGTTTGGGGTTGGGGGGCCATGAAGGTAAAAGATAAAAGCGAGTCCATGCTCATATACGGTGGCTCTAATTATCGAGAATTTACTGAGCTGCTAGGGGGGGGGAATTTGGTTCACGATCAACCAAAAACCGTTTAGATAACGATCTCGATAACGTAGTCGGTTGAAAGAGAGAGAGAGAGAGAGAGAAAAAAAATAAAAAAAAGAACCTGTTCTATGGCGATTCTCGCACTCACCGCAAAATCATGCCTGTCGTAAAAGAGAATGTCGCGTCTCCGTTAAAACTGATCCTACGTATCGCACACACCCACACTTAAACATATTGTATACGAAACATACACGCAGAGAAAAGAATAAAAAAGGAGACAATATCGTTTAACATCGAGCAATCGTTTGCTCGTCAAAACGTTGCTTTTGAAGTCGCGAACTTGTCTATCTTTGAAAAATAAAATGGAAATTTTGTTTGTCAAAATCGAAAGAGAAAGAGAGGGAGAGAGAGAGAGAGAGAGAGAAAAGGGAGATTGGGTATACGATGGGAAATATTTAATTAAAAGAAGATATCAAATAGAATTGTTATTGAATGAAAATATTACATTTTCCCATTCTATCGAGTTACTTTTTCGTATTTTTTTTTCACAATTTTGGTCAACAAAATTTTTCTATCACTTCAGTTTTAGAATGGTACATACACGCAAGGCAAAATCGATATACAGAAAGCAACAATTTTGAAGTAATAACGCAATAGGGTAGCGAATGATTATTATTCAATGAAATTTAGTTGAACGTCGAAACGAGAAACGAGTTGAGATTCTTCGAGAGTTGTTAAGAAGTTTTTCGGTTAAACACAAAAAAAAAGCAATCGTTGAGCAATGAGACGATTACGAGAGGAGGACGAGGATGACGAAGAAGGGCCAAAGAAGGATCGGCAAAGGGTCTGCAAAACGAGAGAGAGAGAGAGAAAGTGGTTAGGGTTGCTGGTAGGAAGAAGAGTCGTTACCACGGCGACATCGCTGACTTTTGACAGATTCGAGGGAATCTTTTTCTTGATTTTCTTTTCTTTTTTTTCTTTCTTAGAGACAAAGAATAACGTTCCGGAACGGTTCCGTGAAGAAGTGCCTGCATCGAGATAAAGATCAGAGAAGGGTGACTAAACCATTTCAGAAGATGCTGATAAACATTTTCTTTCTAAATATACGAAACGAAGATTCCTCTCCCATGAGAGGAATCTTTTATTATTAGTATTTTTAATAATAATAAAGAAGAAAAAAGAAAATTACTACAGAAATCACAAATCGGACACGGGGATGATCTAAATCGGGGTTGCTCGAAAAACATTCATTCATCTCTTTTATTTTCTTTAATACATTTTCCGATTATCTGAATGTACGTAAAGATTCGCAGCTTTTAATCGGTAAGAGATAATATTATTAGACATGTTGGAATTATAATAAATTATAATAAATTTCTTGATAAAGGTATATTTTAAACGCATTTATTACAAAAGACGTCCTTATCCAGTGTAGTATTTAATCGTGAATATTCCCGATGTATTGGCTTCGTTCGAACACATGAAGGGTCTTGAATGCAACAAGATTATGACCAACATTATACGAGAGGCAAGCGGCATTAGCAACAACATGCTCGTCCACTGTTATTATCGATGCAATAATCGGTTTAACCGCTCGACGACCGGTTATATTATACTTTCCTCTGCCCCTTATCATCATTCCTCTTTATTTCTCTCTCTCTCTCTCTCTCTCATAGATTAGTGAGAGGGAAAGAGAGAGAGAGAGAGAGAGTGCATTGTACAAAAGGGCTTGTTTTCACGGTAATTGCTTTCATTGCGAAATTGCATTACGCGACGCGGTGAGCGCCTGAAAGCGAGCAATCCGACAGTGAATGCTGTTGAGAATGCAACGCGCTTTCGAGGGTTTCATCGAGGGAAAACAGTCTCCGTGATGTGTATCTACGTATTATGTAGAATATGTATGTATTTATGTATGTATGTTCATGCAAACATAGTACCTTCGTAAAGCAAGTGGAATGTATCCTCGATATACAAGTCAAATGGAATTGATATTTCACTAATTATTATTTTATCTTTAAATAACATTTTGTAAAATATTATTAATAGAAATTCTTCTTGCAATAATAGTCTTACTTGCAATTAATTTTTTTTAATATAAAAATATTTGGTTTTTTTTTTACGAATTTTCTTATACAACATTAGGAACGAGTAACGAGTATTAATATTTTATTTCTTCTTATTATTTTTCTTCTTATTTCTGGTGCAACTTTATTGCTTGCAATTTAATTTCACGTCATCTGAACACTTTTCGTTGTAATATATCGAGTCATTTTTCAACCCTCGAAACTTTATATTTCTTTTAAACGTTCAAAGAACATAAAGTACATCGATAACGAGAAATTTTCGTGGAAAAATTCGTAACCATTAACTTGTTGGCGAAATGAGAAAGATTGTAAAAAGTTGATTCTTTTGTTGGTGACACCGATGCTATATAATAATCGAGAAATACTTTAGAATACAGGAAAAGTATCGTTTCAAAACTATAGCAATTGTTTTATGCAAATTGTAATTTAATTTCTTGACTTTCTATAAATCTCCATATATATCTTTTGGAATCCTCTTTCCACCCTATTCCGTAATTGGAACCAACGATTGCGGCCTTGCTTTAAAAATCACGAGGAATATTCCTGGAATACGAATGTATTTTTTTCTCCAACTTTACGATCATATTTCTCTTTGAAATTGCTCTTATACTAATTAAAAAAAAAGAAACAATCCTTTTTTTATTTCCACGAGTTTACGGTAACAATCGATAGTATAATTATACTTTTTTTATTATTGAAAAACAACTACGAAATATAAAGACCGAATTACGCGATGAAATGATTATGCCAAAATTTTATTAACAATTTTGTTTAAAATAAAAATATTTTTGATCGGAAAATCTAATAAAGAATCGAGTTAATTTTGTTTCGTTATCTTTAGTAATCTCATGGATATTTCGTTTTGGTACGGAACTGAATTCGATGGTAGAGTGGGGGCTGGGGAGAAAGGGGGTTGTGGGTCCCTCCGAGAAGGAATCGTGACGCATCAACGAGGATCTACCCCTCTTGGCACAGAAAAGCTCCACGACGAAGCGCAGATCAGCGCGAGCACGAGTTTTTACGAGTCTGACGCGACAGTAGCAGAATAAGAAATTAAGGGGTCGTGCCCGGACGAGGAGAAAGAAAAAAACAAAAAAAAAGAAAGAAAAAACTCCCGAAAAAAAAGAAAGAAAAAACTCCCGAAAAAAAGATACGCAGAAAACGAGACGGAGACAGACAGACAGACAGACAGATAGACAGACAGGCAGATAGTTAATTCCTCTACGTTTTGTCTTTTTCACGAGCCTTGTATGAATTGATAGGGGAAAGAAAGGGGGGAGATTTTTAAAAGAAAAAAAGAAGAAGAAAAGCAATAAAAAATAATAACAAAAAATAAATTTAATTATTTAATTAATTCGCAACGCGTTACAAGTTTTATTTTTTCCCCTTTCTCATTTTATTTTTAATATTCGTACCAGTTTTGTTAGAAGTATTTTGAAGAAGAAGAAACACACAAAATGAATTAAATATAAAAATGTCATTTACTTTTTTATTTCGTTTTCATACGCATTCGGACTAACGTTTAGGGTGAAAAATGTAAAAACGAAAGGAGTCAACAGTCAGACGGTTCTTGAACGGTCATGATTTTTAAGGACATAGTAGACGACAACTCTTTTTGTTTAGTACTTTTTCTCTCGGTAATTTTTATGGCGAATGTAGTAAGCAAAATAAATAATGAACGGTAACGCGGTTCTTCCTCCATGGAATACGTAAATTTTTTACTTTTTTTTTACTCATCATTTCTCTTTTCTTCTTTATCTACGATAAAAGGAAAACTTGGAAGTAAGGTCGAAATGTTAAAAAAAGAAAAAAGAAAAGGAGCAATTTCAGGGCCGGTGACCTCTCTCCTCCATTTCGTTTTCCATGAAATGCACAAGGAAAAATAAAGAAGGAAAGAAAGAAGGAAGGAAAGAAAGAAAAAAATAAACGGTCGTCCAGTAGCCAAGGGCAAGCTGACAAATGGCAGGGATTTAAGCAACGCAACCGCTTGCGAACGTGCGTTTTTCATCGCCGGAAAAGGGCGGTTACTTTAAGTAATTGCATTGCTACGCTCGACTCGAAGGTAGAAGAGGATAACAAAAATAAGGAAAAGCTAAGGAAAAAGGAATAAGATAGATCCACTGTGTATTACACTCGAGAGAAAGAGAGAGAGAGAGAAAGAAAGAAAAATTGTGGCTAGAAAATCGAAGAAATTCGACAAGATGTTTTATTAAAAAGAAAACCTATCTGTGTTTCGCGGTTTAGAATAAACAAGAAAAGATATCGATCGTAAAGTTGCATATACCGTCATATATTGTAAAAAAAAAACATTATTCTTTAGAAAATAGTTGAGTTCAATTGAAAATACATTTGTGCTATTTAAGATGGTGTTAAAAGATTTATCATTGAAAAGATTTGGTTTAAAAAATGATAGGAAAAGTCGTAATTATTTGGATGGGTGATTAGAAGGGATTAAAGGATAGAAATAACTATAAACGATCTCGCTTACCAGAACTAATACCAGTCGAGTCATTCTATCCACCAAGAAAGTTTCTTAATGTCCTCGCAGAAGATCGTCTACCAAAGTGTCGAGAAAGTAAGAAAGTAAGAGAGAGAGAGAGAGAGAGAAAGAGAATGAAAGAGAATGAAAGAGAAAACGGAACAGCCTCAGCAGATGAGAGGATTCGGTAATACGAATTTCGTAAGAAGCATTAAGTTCAGCAATAAACGCCGCTGAGAAATGAACGGCGAACCGTGAGGAAGTTTCTTGCGGAAGTTTCTTGCGGAAGTACCGTTCAAATCGGCAGAATGTCTTTAAACTCACGGATAATAAAGTCAAGACATTAGACCGCTGCGAATCCCATTTAACAAATGCTTCGCCTAAGTCATTGAGTGAAGACAAAAAAATAATAAGTAACGTCTATTTATTCTTGATTCTATGCAATATTTTATTGAAAAGTAATTTTAAAAAGATCAGTTTTATAACAGAGTTCTATTCTCCAATAGAGTTAGTATAATTCAATATACAAGAGTTGTTTGAATAATTTTGAATTTCGAGAAGACAAAAAACACATCTTTTTATTTTAAAAGTAAATTAATAAATTTTCTATTATATTTAGGATATCCAAATTTGTAATCCATCCATCATAGGGTGTATTTGTATCTTTACTGTCAATTTGAAACAATTCATATTTTCTTTTGATACAATATTTCAATATTTTTATATACACAGAAATATATTTTTGGATTATTAAGCTTTTGAATTAATTTTGCAGAAAAGTATTTGATTCCAACGATAGTAGAAGTAAAATTTGATATAGCTTATAAGAAAAATTGATTCTTGATATAGACTTCAATGAACGTATCAATCCTACGATGTAATATATATCTGCATCATCGATTTATTGTACAGTAGGAATGAAATTAATTAATTAAACGAATGAAATGAAAAGGAAATTCGACGTCTTCGTCTTCGTCGTCGTCGTTGTCGTCGTCCTTAGCAAATTTAGTCGCTTTTAAACGTAACGTTGCACGGCAGCCAATTAGCCGTCCATGTTTCCCCAAAGATACCAACCGGCGACTCCTGGGTAAACGCAAATAAGCGAGTTGGAAATTTTCGAAGCTTCCTTGGGGTTGGTAGAAGAAAGCGCGTGGTAACTGACGACTAAAAGAGACAGCCAAGCAAAACGGGAGAAGTAGAGATAGAGAAAAGAAGTAAAAGAAAGATAGAGAGAAATAGAGAAAAGAGAAAGAAAAAGAGTAAACTGAGAGTAAACTGAGAGTAAACGAATAGCTATGAAAAGGGAAAAGGGAAAGGAAAGGATAGGAAAAGATAGGAAAGGAAGGATAAAGAGGAAGAAAAAGAATAGTACGGCAAGTTTACATTTAATTA
Organism: Mischocyttarus mexicanus; assembly: GCA_023678845.1. Classification (NCBI taxonomy): domain Eukaryota; kingdom Metazoa; phylum Arthropoda; class Insecta; order Hymenoptera; family Vespidae; genus Mischocyttarus; species Mischocyttarus mexicanus. The sequence goes on along the minus strand of JACGTP010000055.1, from coordinate 527,361 downwards.
GTCGGTCGCCGGTAACTATGCTTGAAAGACCACAGAAGGAAGGTTCGCTTGCAATGGCGAATCGCCCATTTAAATGCCCTTTTTCCGCTCTTCTTGCCGATAGCTAGCTAGCAAGCTATCTGCCTACCTACCTACCTACCTACCTACCTACCTACTTGCTTGGTTGTTCTCTTAGTTTGTAATTGCCGCATAGAAAATGAGATTCTCCGATGTCTTCCTTCTTTCCTTCTTTCCTTCCCTCCTACTCTTTACTCTTTTTCTACTCCCTTTTTCGCATCTTCCGATAATTTCCTGCGAAGTAAAGTGAACGCTATCTCTTTTTCTCTTACCGAATAGAATCCCATTGTTTTCTACCACTACCGAAGAAAATAAAGATCGTATAATAGGAAATGCTAAATGACAAAGAGATAAAATAAAAAATAATAGAGAGTTGAGATAAAATGATTAAAAGTATAGTACTTTGAGAAAAATGACAGGTACTTCGAGATTTTTCTATTCGTCATTAAGATTTATTATTTTCTTTTAGATTGTTAATTAAATCGATTGATAAATGTAAGAACAAGTCTCTGTTGTATTTTCTCTCTCTCTCTCTCTCTCTCTCTCTCTCTCTCTCTCTGACTGTTTCTCTCATTTTCCCTCATTTTCCCTTTCTCTCTATTAGGCTCGACGAAGGGCAGAAGATCAAAGACATACCGAAAGCAAATGGCCGCTTTTCCCTTTCTAATTATGGAGAATTTCTACGAACAATTTACACATCCTCTTGTCAATGTTTCCGACAATGTCATCGACAAAGGCCCAGAAAAGTTAAGACGAAACTTAGGGTAGATATTATTATCCTTGTGTTATATGTTTTTCCATCAAAATTTCCTTCACGAAAGATACTAATTTTAAATAGTTTCTCTCTCTCTCTCTTCTTAAATAAATTTTACAACGTTAACATTTATTAGCAATCTTTATGTCGAATAACATTTAATAATCAGTTCTTTTGTCGGTTCAAAAAGTATGACAGAAAACAAAAAATCATTCTTGTTTCTCGGTCATAGGCGGTTAAAACGGTCATCTGCGAAAGTCAAAGTAGCCACGCCTACCGGTGGAGCAATTAGGCAGCTTTATAGCCCGTGAAATCAAATGCTACCGTTCCGTGGTCCTTTATCTCCCGTATTACTGAGAGACACGACATTAACTTTGGAAAACAAGCAATGCAATATTACGTTCCTATTAAAACACGTTTTAACTTTCTACTTTCTTTTTTCTTTTTTTATTTAAATCCAAAACATTACGAGTTTACATTTGGACGATTATTCGTATAACATCTTTCCTATAACTAAAATTGTATATATATATTACTAACGTTACACGTCTAGTTTATTCTCATTAAAGTTCATTTCTATTCTTCGCACACATTTCGGTTCACTTTGTTGGATCCTTCAATAAATATCTCTCTTACTCATTCACCCCTGCCCTTACCCCTCCATTTCTTTTCTCCGTCCCTCTTTGCAAGCTGAAATGCGTCTCGAAGTAAAGGAAGTAAGGAAGGAAGGAAGGAAGGAAGGAAGGAAGCCGGGCCCACGTCTTGAATAGGCTGCTACGAGTCCGACCCTTCTCGTACAGCTCCCCCTCCTCTACCTTCTCGTTCAGCTTCGATTCGCGTTCGACAAGTAATTAGAGGAAACTTCGTTTCCTCTCGAGGGTAGCCGATATTCAACTTCTACCCCTGCCCCCCTGCCCGTATCCACCTTCCACCCCTATACCTTCCCCCTTTTTCCCTTTTCCTTTCCTTCCTCGAATTCGCTCGTTTGCCAAACTCGCCGATAGGTAGTAGTAGAGTACTACTACACTCGGTGTGTAAAAAAGATAAACTTTTAATTTATTTAAAACTCTAACCTCCCTTCCCCTCTTCTTCACGACTGTGGTCAAAAGAAAGAAAGGAAAAGGAAAAAAAAGATAGAGACTCTTACCCTCGGTTCTCGAACCCACCTATATATATATATACACTAATGAATTCTTATTCGATGTTGGTATTAAAGAGGTCGCGAATAGAGTTCGTAAGCTCTTTCGTCGAGGGACTCGTACATAAGCTATACTACGGGCATGAAACGAAAATTGGTGGAACGGTTACGCCCGTGAAAGACGTTCTCTTCTCTTGGCAACGAAATAAAAAAAAAACGAAATAACTTTTTTCCTCTATCTTTCTCTTTCTCATTCTTTTTTTCCAATTTTATCGGAATAGGGTTGAAAAATATTATATCTTTAACAAAAAACACCATATCGTATTTATTTCACATTTTCCTTGAAGTTTTTGATAGAATTATTGACTATTTTAGATATATTACCAATAGAAATATATAAAATATTTCATTATCTAGTAGCATGGTACGATTTTTCACTATAAAACTCAGTTCCTGGATATTATCTATCGTTGGATCCGGATATACCCTTTTAGAAACCCTTTAGATAGTCAACTATTAGGCTTCCTAAAGGATTATCTTTCCTTTAACGGATGTACACTTAACGATATCACGTTAATCGAAACTAACTTTTGCTATACCTTTGGTAACGCGATCGATCTACTTCATTTTTCTTTCGTTTCGTTTCGTTTCGTTTAGTTTAGTTTCGTGTATTGATACAAGAAAAAAGAAAAAAAGGAAAAAAACGAAGATTAAACGAAATGTGTCGAGGTCTTCTTGCTCTCTCTCTCTCGAGGATCGAGGGGATTCTATCGTCAAAGTCGAACGTATTTTCGTACGGTCTTTTTTTTCTTTTCTTTTTTTATTCGGTAAAGGAGAAAAGAGGAGAGATACGTACACTGGCAACGATTTACTCTGGGAATGGCAGACAGTAATATCGCTAATACATTTCTCGAGGTAGTAGCTGAGCGGTTATCATCATCTCGACCTCGTAACAAGTAGCTACGAGCTTTTTACGCCATCTCTCTCTCACACATACACACACACACACATATATATACAATCCTGGCTTTTCGTTCGAGATCAAAGAGGATCCGTCATCGGGCCTCTCTGCTTTCTCTATTTCTTCCCCTCTCCTTTCCACCCTCTCACTCTCTCTCACTCTCTCTCTCTTTTTTTATATACATTTTTCTTGTTTTTTTTATAAGCCACGTGTATATCTCTGATTCCTAGCATGAAACAACATTTTTGACTTCCCAACTACCAAATTTGTTTAACTTCAATATTTCTCATAATTTATTAACGTTAAGTAAAACCTTTCCTTTTATTATTTCTTTTTTTTTTTTATTTCCATTTATTGGATTATCCTCAAAAGTTTGTGCAGATTTATTAATATCCGGGTAGGTCGAAAAGTTTTGACCCTAACATAGAAACAATGTTTTTTTTTCTCTCTCTTTTTTCCCCTCCCTGATCAAAACTCACTTTTATTTTTCGACACACTTTTACAAAACTTGTTTTACTACCCAACCCTCGTGTGTACTGAATACATATATATTTTTATTTAAAATAAATGAACGAGTATTTATTGAAAATATCTTTAAATAAATATTTTAATATTAAAAAATATGTATTAATAAATGTTGATTCTTTAACATTTCGTAAAACCAATTAATTAATATTAAAATAACAGAATTTAATATATCTAAATGAGAAATAATATACTAAAAAGATCCTTTTTTTTTTATTTAAATATAAATACGCGAGATTAAAAAGTTACCGAAGTTCGATTAAAGTGTAGTCAAATTAATTCGGCTATCTGTAATATCGGTAATGAAAAGTTTATTCTCATCGTATACTATACGTATATTATAATTTCTTTCTTGTTTTTTTTTCTTTTTTTAAGTAGGACAAAAAATCCCATTATTCCCAGAACACTTATTAATTTATCGATCCCGTAGAGTAGTTAGTAACTTTACTCGCTAAAAACTCCTACCCAAGGATATTACGTCGCGCGTTAAGAAAATATCTATGTATATCAGAGAACCCCATCTTTTGCGAGTACTACGTCCAGCTCAATTAACGGCGAGCACCGACAAGGGCTGTTCCTCTTCTTCTTGGCCTTAGTTTTATACGTTAAAGTAAAAGAGAGATAGAAAGAGAAAGAGAGAGAGAGAGAGAGGGTATAATAAGGGGAGAGAAAAGTAAGCTCATGTATATCCTCGGAGTTAACGTGTGCCAGGGGAGACACTTTTGCGTATCTACGATGATCTGTTAGCTTACAAATTAATTCTAATAATCTTCTTGAATTATTATTAGAATTATTTAATACATATATATCTTTCAATGCATATTGTATATAACATAAATAATCTTAAATCGAGATGTATTATACAGAATACAGTTTATTTTATTGCAGATATCTACATTTTTCTTCTTTTAACACGTTCGCGACGAGGTGTACCACCGGTGATACACTCCGGTGTCAATCTAATAAAAAAGTGATTATAGTAATTAACAAATTTATTTACATATTTATATACTTAAGAGAACTATTTCTTTTTGTGAATTTCTTCAAAACATTGTATACACAAAGTCGGCTGATTGCCGCATAGAGGACACGTCGCAAACGTGTCAATTGTTTATAATGCGGCAATGGTTCATGTATCACTGGGGAGAAAACGATTGCGCGTGTTTGCTTCACAACAAATGACATATAAAATTAAATGAATAATTGAAGATGAATAAATATGTTGTAATATAAAAGGATTTATTTCTTAAAACATTAACAATTTGTAGAAATATATTGTTGATAATGATAGTATCGTTATGGCGGTAGATTGTATGTTATTAGCAGAGGAGTCATAAGGTTCATCGAAATTATCTAGAACGAATTTCTTATAAGCAAGGAGATACGTTATCCAGTGTTTGTAATATAAAACGTCTGTGTAAATTCCAGGAAGTTTAGGTCTCGCACAGCCCTCACCGGCGGAAACGATACCCGTTAGAACACCGTCGCAAACCATTCCGCCACCGGAATCACCCTGAGAAAAATAATTACGATACTTTAAACAACTTTTACTCGAGGGTGAAGATACTACATATATATATACTTATTTACATCGGTGCGAAAGAAAATTTCATTTTCGAAAATATACTAAACTATATATATATGTATGTATTATATACTAAACAAAAAATATAAATATTTCAACGTGGATATACGGAAAATAAATATAAATATAAAATATTAAATATAAATTATAAATTATTTAAATTATTTAAATTATTATTTTAATTATTAAATATAAATATTGGAAGTTACTTATGACTCGACCTAATATATATAAATAAAATGTGTTATTTGAGATCGAAATATTCTAAGAAATCGTTCGATTAGGTCTTACGAAAAGTAAATTCTTCTTGCTTAATAATCGACACTTTCGTCTGGTCAAACAAAGTCGTCGAGAGATAAGACGAGAAACGTTGAATGATCGTTTGATAAGTATCATAATGTGAGTAAATAACAGTTATTGTTAAAGATGATCTAGTAAAGTATCTTCGAAGAAAAACTATATTTCGTTTTTTGTTTTTTTCTTTTAAATTAAAATCAATGATTCGCGACAATTAGCATTTGCATATTTCATGATCGAATCGTATTTTATTTTATTTTGTTCTTTACCTGGCAAGCATCTTTCAAACCATCGACGAAACCAGCGCAATACATTCCAGGTGGTAGATTCGTAATATTTTCTAACAGCTTACGACACGTTTCCATACTCAAAATTGGCATATCGAGGTACATCAAATCGTTGGTCACGGTACGAATGTCCTATAGAATTAATAACAATTTGTTTTTTCCCTTTTTTTCTAAATCATCGAGGTAATAAGAATTTTTGTAAACAATCTTACCTCTGCAGGGTAACCCCAACCTGATACCTGACAGATCGTACCAGGTGGAACTTCGTCTATTGGCAATAGAATTGGCTTCAATTGTGCCGTAAATTGAAACGGTACTTTTAGCTATGAAAAAATAACAAAGAATAAAAGGAATAATTTAAAACAAAGTCTTTGTATATATTCGTGACGTAAAGTAAGATCAATCGTATAATCAGATAATCTTATAAATTTTAATCCGAAGAATATATCGGTGAAGAAAAAGAAGAACGATAAGATTAGATGTCGTCTCTTACGTTGCTTCATTATTTATTTATCAGAAATATTTTGGACACATGCTCGTTACAAAAACCTAATTTTTAAATATATAGAACACACACACACACACACATATATACGTACCTCGAGTATAGCGATATCGTTTTGGTAAGTTGCCGGATCAAAATTCGGATGAATAAAAAGTTTTCTAACGCCCCTTTTCTGACCAGCCTTTGTCGTACGATCTAATTGCATTTCTCCGCCAACAACCGTAATTGTCCACGGTAAAATAACTTCATCGTCCCTAAATAATTTATTCATTTCATTTCACATATTCTTTTTAATTTTGTAAATTTATTTAAAACAAAATAACTTTAGGATATATACAAAACAAAAAAACTACTCACCGATACATACAATGAGCTGCTGTTAAAACGATATTCTCGTTAATCACACTTCCGCCACAGAAATGAGCATCGGACCAAGATCGTCTCAAAGATACCTGTCTTCCATAAATGTCTTGATTATGCGAATATATTTCGTGTAATAAACTCTCGGAATAAAACAATTTGTTGGCGAGATATACGCACCTGATGCGGGAATTGACTAATAGCTGCTTTTGTTCCATTAACTATACGTCCGGAAATATTGTAATTGATCATCTCGGTATCGATGTAAAGATTTGTCTTCTCGCCTAATGAAAAAATCAACGTAGAATAAAAAATTGTAAAATAAATATTAATTATACGATGCAGAAAACGTAAACGGCACATTGATTGTAGAATCCTCTCATTATTGTTTCGACAGTCGAAGCAAATAATTTTCTTTAATAATAATTAAACGTCCAATGTTATATTCTTTATCCATCGAATAAAATTTCAAATGTTATGCTCTTGCCGATCGGACGGTCAATTAAGGTAATTGCAAATTTTCGTTGTGCCTTTCACGGTTTATCTACACAAAACGACGTATTTTCAGTCGATTATGCATATTAACTTTCCAACGTGAAATATAATTGCGCGGACACATTTCGAATTTCGATGATAAAATCTCGTGGACATTTGCTCGATAAAAAAAAGAAAGAGGGGAATGGAAAGAAGAGAGAGAGAGAGAGAGAGAAAAACACACGTATCGAGAGAAAACCACTCGCGAACGACGTGAAAAAACAACAACAACAACCAATGGGAGAAAATAAATGATTCCCTTTTATGTTGTTATATTTATCATTTTATGCAAAACGCTTGATTCGGTTTTACGAAATTGAACAAATTAAAAATTACGCGTACTTACCATTTGCGACGATTGTCTTGTAAAATAGAAAAAGTACGATTATAAAATGTACAAATTGTAAATTAAAAGTATTAATTAAATGAATTCTCATTTTTTAACGTTGTTTGATAAAGTCACTGAGAAATTGTTGCTACGTCTCGAACGTAGAGACTCCACGATACTAACGATTGAAAATCTCCTATCTTACGTTCACTGAACGATTAATAAAAAGTTCTATTATCATTGCGCGATAATCGGTTATCTCTTAAATCATCTACCTTTAATTGTTATCGTAGTTGACAAATATTAAAAGCTCATCAGATATATACGTCATTTTCTTTTCTAATTTGGAGGGAAATTACCCTTACAACGTTTATCATCTAATTAAATCATTATCATCTAATAAATGAAATTAAGAACACACTTATATGCTAGAAATATAGTACAAAAATAACATAATTATTCGCTGCAAAGCTACATACGAGGGTGGTTTAAACAAAGTTTTATTTTTTAAATTAAAGTAAGTTTGACTTAAAAATAAAATTACTTAGTTAGTTAGATGCATAGTTAGAACTTGTTCAACTCACTCGTATAATTGTTAATAATTTATAATCTTACGAAAGTATAATTTACTTTGAATTTTTTAGGTTATCATAAAACTAACAATTATTTCTTTAACTTCCTGAAATAATAGTATAACACTGCTGACTGATTTTGATAGTTCAATTGACACAAATTGATCATATTTTCCTGATAATACGCACGTATAGTACCGACAGAAGCGTAAAATACGTGAGATTGTAAATAGACAAATTCTCTTGTTATCAATTGTTTTAATCGTAGATCAAAATAATTATAAAACTATCTGGGTTATATCAAGGAACATATATCGTTTATCGAAATTAATCTAAAATTAAACGATTACTCTTCCGTGATGTTTCCAGATTAATCATACTGGAAACAAAATTGGCTTGTTTATTGTTAACAAAAATACAGAAAAATATGATCTATTTGATAGAAATATATTTCTATATTTTCTTTACGTTTTATTTACATTATTTGTCTACCACGTCCATTCGATCGCCGTGCAATAAATTCGAAGATCACTGTCGGATATACGAATTTGTTTATTTTCTTACTCGCCTCAGGTAAAATATGAGAATATTTTCTTTCTTTCTTTCTTTTATTCGAGTCTTATCCAAGATGACACCGTTCTTTTATTTCTATTTTTAATAATACGCGAGAAACAAAAAAAACTGTGTGATATTTTTGTGTGGATATTTAAAGGATTAAATATCAATTAATCAAAAACATTGGATAACGTCGTAAAAACGAACTTAAGAAATAAAATCTGTATTTTATTTAAAAGTAAATCAATCTTGATGTTTTATCTGATTGTTGATTATATCGCGTTTCGTAATAAAAAGAAAATAATAATAAGTTCGATCTAAAGTAAGGTTCCTTATCGAAAGAAATTGATATCTAAAACGAATCTACGCAAAAATGGTATACAAGCAAAACCTTTTTATGGAAAATACAAATTCTTCGAAAAGAGAAATTAAAAAACACGAAAATAATCTCTTTTTAAAATTTTTATTTCTGTACGAAATTTTGTTCCTCGATTATTTATCTCTCGATCGAATCAACGAGAATCGATACTAGATTAATTAATATGCATGGAATATAAAAAAGTTGGAAAAAGAAAAGGAATTTTCTTATTTGCTTTTTACGGTTTCAGTTCTGTGCTCTGCGAATAATGTAATTCCCCGAAGAAAGGTCATTTCCCTTGGTTAGGGTTATTTGTTTGAGATGATCCTAAATTGCAAGTTCAACGAGTATCTAACATGCAAAGTGCTTCGCATTCAAGGTACCATAGACGTATCTAAATCAGTGAAATATCTCTGGGGCTTGCAAAGTTTGCTAGACTCGTGCTTATCGCAAAAAGTACAAAAACAAAATATAGTTAAAATCAGAAAAGACTATTATAGATACAAAATCATAATATAATATCTAATCTTAATAATATTAATGAATGTATTTTTATCTCAATCGTGTAAACGTAAAGTGTCAAGTTATTGAGATATCATTTTTATTCAAAATATATTTAGTTATCAAAACTATTATAAATCTTATTCACAATTCTTGATTTGTGAAACTAAATAAATTTATTATTATATTTAATATATAAATATATTCGTAATTTACGGAGTAAGAGAGTATATGAAAAATAATTTATAAAAAAAAAAGTAGAGAGAAGAATCGTGAATAAAAAGGAAGAAGGAATAGAAAGAAGGAAAAAGAAAGGGTTGTGAATGAAGGGTAAAGAAAGAGAAAGAATGAGAGATAGAAGGAGAAGGGGAGAGAGAGTGTACAGAGCTGATAGGAGCAGCCATTACCCATTCCAAGCCCATAAACCCCCATACAAGCACTATGTACAATCTCCGTGCAGTCGGGAGAGGTATCGCAAGGCCCATGGCCTTGTCTACGCACCAGGATCGTGTTATATCGGCCGAGCTTTCGAAAGCTTCGTGTCTACATATCGACTATAGTAAACGTACTCTTCTATTTTCCCTTTAAGCCACCACACCCAAAACTTCGAATACATCTGAGGTGAAAATACGCGCCGACGGTACTCACGTTAATAGGCAAAGAGAGAAAGAGAGAGAGAGAGAGAAAAATATAGTTGAGCACTTAGACGAAGGTTAATAAATGACCGAGAACTACCATCGAAAGTCTACGAACTACAACCACCTCTTCTTCATTCGTTCAAGAGCTTTTTCTTCCTTTCAACTAGCCGGATAGCTTTTTCAAGGAAACCTGTAAATTCTAAATGAAAATCAAACGAAATACTATTTTCTATTCGTTCATCTGCTAAAAATACACTGCACACCTTTTATTCAGGATGCAAAAAATTTATTTCTAAACATTATATAATTTGTTACAATTATTAATTATTATCAGATGCATAAAGTCACAGAAATATTCGTATTCGTTTCCACTGTAAATGAAATTTAATTGATATTCACTCGTAATGTGCAAATACTTTCAAATTATTACATACAAAAAAACATAATATTTTAAATTGGCCATCCTCCATTCAACTTTATAATGCTTTTAAGACGATTGGGTATATCTCGTGATACCAATTTTCTTATCAGTTATAAAAAAAAATATTACTTCTCTTTTAGAATAAAAAAAAATTGCTCTTTTGCAATAAAATTTGCATCAATTTAAAAGTTTCACCAAATAACGTACTACTATATATAAAAATTGTGAAATATATCCTTTACATATTGATTGTATTTAATTGACAGTGTATATGCACTCTCCTTGTAAATTGTCAATGGCATTTATAATGATTTAAAGAGAGAGAGAGAGAGAAAAAAAAAAGGTGACCTATGAGATATCTCGCCAACTGGCACTGCAATAAATAAAACTTGTATGTAATATCGTTGTAACTATAAAAGAGATTAATGAAAGACAATCTTATATATATATATTATTAAATATTCATTTTTAATAATAAAGAAAGGAAAGCTAGGAGAGGTGAAAGAACAAGGACGCATTTTCCGAAAGTCTCGTAGTTGCAACTAAACATCGCGACAGACATACTTTATCGCAATCAAGATTAATTAGTAACGCAGGAGAGGTACAAAAAGAAAAAAAAAAAGAAACAAAAAAAAATGAAAAAGCGAAATAAATACCCCGTGTCGAGTTGATTGCGTCTGATGGGACACGCCATAAAATTATTGCTCCTCGTATCTCATTCACGTACGTGTTTCTACGTGTATAATATACGCAATGCGTACTTGAAAAAGTATTGCAAGTCTGTGAAGAGAAGGAAACTTGTATTAGTGGATAGAATCATGCGTGGGCGAACGTAGAGAGTATGGTTGAACGTACTCTTTCTTTCTCTCTCTCTCTCTCTCTCTTTCTCTCTCTCTTTCTCTCTCTCTCTCTCTCTCATACGATCTCGTCCGCGAAATTTAAAGGCTTTTTGCCTTAGGGCGAAGGCCTTGAACGCGAATATTAAGCTGATCGCGTACGTCAGGGAACGAAAGGGTCTGAAGTAAAATAAAAAAATGTTCCTCGATTGTTTATGACCTGGAATCATCGATTGTAATATATAAGAGAGAAAAAGAGAGAGAGAGAGAGAGATAGGAGAGGTAAGGGGGAGAGGGAGGAGGGATGAACGGATGAACGATTCGATTAGATATTTTCAATAAACAATTTATACACGAAGAAAATGTTCTTTTGATTAATGATATCGATCGATCGAACGTTTTTGCTTATGTGTGTGTATGCGTGTGTGTGTGTGTGTGTGGTATTAAATTTTATTTATCCTATTGATTATAGATGAAAATTTATATCTATTATTATAGTTAGAATATGATGCGTTCAATATGATGTTCAATGAAATATGACGTAAAATAATTCTTATTTCTTATAATCTTTCTTGTTTTATTTATTTATTTATTTATTTATTTATTAAATTCTAAGATTATTTCTTATATCTCTTTCATTTTTATCTCTCGTCTTAGCTGATATACACCGACTTTATCTCCTTTCCGGTGCCGCCCACTACTCCGACCAAGTACACTCCTCTCTCTCTCTCACACCATTTTCCAACATTCCTTCACATTCCCTCCTCCTCTTCCTCCTCTTTCATCCTCCACGAGCCAACAGCAACTCAGTTTGCTACCTTCTGCTAGCTCCTTACAGCCGGATCGCGGAATCATTCTCGATGGTACCGAGGATAATGTTTATGGTGTGCAATGATAAGGCATGTACTGTACATTAAATCTCAATCGATAGAAAAAAATAACCTTTCGATAGATATCCGTTTAACAAATTGTCATTAAAAAAATAAATATAATTCTAAATTAATTAATAATAATCTCGTATCTACAAACAATTTAAAGTGAACAAATAATCTATTCGATGACTCGTGTATCCCTTTTCGTTCCTTCCTTTTATCTTTTGTTTAAATAATATTTATATGGATTATTATATTCTTACAAATAAAAAAAACAGCAAAAGTAAGATCCTAATAAATAAATTAATCGCAGATAATAATTAAAATAGTTAAATATAATCTTGAAAAAAAAAGAAACAAAGTTCGAAAAAGTGCATTTTCTTATTAAACGTTGGAAGGAAGGTTTTTGACAAGGAGTAGTAGTGTAAATTATCTAGGTACGGTGAAACGCTTCGACCTTGACAAAGTAGCGAACTCACGACCCTATTCATCGGAGCCCTTCTCTCTCTCTCACACACACACACATACACATACACAGATAGATGTAAAAACATGCACATTCATGCTCGAAGACCGTTCTTCCACGATGCTACCATCCGGTGTGTGTGCTGGTTGAAGGAGTAGGAGTAGGAGAAGGAGAAAGAGGAGGAGGAAGAAGGTAACCTTGACTGGAGTGCAAGCAGTTAAAGGGCCGTTCAAGGCCTACCAGACGGTGGTGGTCCCACTCTCCTAGCCCATCGTCTGGCTTAGCTGGTCGTTACGCTTCGCCAAGTGGACGATGGATAAAAACTCGCAGAACGGAACCTTTTCCATTCCTCGTACAAATACGCGTGTGGTACGGTTGCCTACACTAACTGCAACCAACACCATCGTCATCGCCAACATCACCACCATCAACCAACCACCCATCTCTAACCTCCACTCCTTTTATCCTCGCCCGGAGAACAAACTCCAGAAATGCGAGTAACGAGCAAAAATCTTTTATTCTTTTCTACCTTAGGGTATCTAACCTTATTCAGAACCCCTCACCCGATCCTTTTCTACCCCTATTAACGATACGTCATGAAAATTCAATCTCCCATTTTTCTATTTTCAAAAAAGGAACATATTTTCCGATGAAGAAACTATAACCCTAAAATTGTCTTTTTGCAACTTCGAACGATATATATTTTTAATCTAATTTATCTCGTTAAAGATTTCATTTGTTTTATTTGAAAGTAAAACAAAAAGAGGAAGAGAGTTGTTTCGTAATTTTCATTTCCCGGTTATCCGTTTTATTAAAAATGTAAAAGGTTGTTTTTTCGCTAATTAATTTTTGGCATTTAGGGAGAAAAGGGACAGTAACGGGTGGAAAAGAGAACGAAGAAGAAGAATTTTAATTAATTTCAACATCGAGAGAAAGATGAAAAAGAACTGGCCACATCTTCCTTCTCTTTAGGATTATTTCATTTCCAGTTGGTGCATAGTCCTCTACGCATGAATGTGTATGTATATGGGTGTAGGTAATGCATGTACGAGAGAGAAACATACATACACATTTCGGTTAAGCGAAATTCAAGCGACTCGTACTCGACCGAACGAACGAACGAACGAACCGCTTTCACCGGGCTTGCGATAGGGCGACGTTATCGAATTCTACTTCAAAGTCGCTCTCTTTGTGCCAATACGCATCCCACGTGGCTGAATTTTTTATACGATTTACCATTTTAGTCCCTTGTGTGTGTGTGTGCTAGCGTACGGTATGAAAAAAAGGAAGAAGAAAAAAGAATATAGAAGAAAGAAAGAGTAAGAAAAAGAGAAGAAAAGGAAGGTAACGCGACATTTGAAAAGCATCTTCAAGCCCTTTTCCCTAGTGGTAAGGCGTGCGGCTGACGGCCCTTTTTGGGCTTGTACCTCCTCAAGAAAAGCCTCTTCTCGATGTAAAAATTGGGTTGCGTTCTTTCGACTTTTTCGGACAAAAAGACTACCCATAAGACGACGAGCGAAAAAATTGCGTTTGTCGTACCTTAACACCCTATGTATAAGAACCTAATGCTTTTCTGCTTTATACTTTCATGTCTCTCGACCTAAAGAACTTTACTCCAGTTCGTAGATTATTTTTCTTATAACGTTTGATGTATTTGTTTTTCTTTCTTCTTTCTTTCTTTCCTCTTTTCAGAAGAAAATGCGAGTTTTTGGCAATCATACAGAAAATAGTCAAAGGGAGAAAATAATAAATCAATAAGTTTAGAAAAATATTATTTATTGGTGCAATGATAAATATTTAATGTCATATTATTATCAAATTTATTCGATATTAAAAATCCCTTATTTGTACTATACTTAGGATAATTAATTAACTAATAATTAAAAAAATAAGTTGTTTAATTCCTTTATTCGAGATAAAAATAATTATTTTGATAAATTTATTAATGAATCTGTAGGTGTTAAAGTTGGTTGCATAAGAGTTCGGTGAAACTGCATCGAATCTGTTCGCAGTGACTGTACCGGGTGGTTACAAAAAGGTCGTGGTCGTGGAAGGTGGTTGTTTTATCCATGCCACAAGGAGAAGAAAGAGGAAGAAAGAAAGAGAGAAAGAAAGAGACAGAGAGTAACTCGACTTCTCTCGCATCTGGTTTTGCTCGTTCGTTGTGGTACTCTCGCGGCTGGACCAGTTTTCGGTTGAGGTTTGCGAAGAAGGTTCCATGCTTGTCCTTGTCGTCCTCGTAGTCGTCGTCGTCGTCGTCGTTGTCGGGACTAGTCAGGACATACTTATAGATCGAGTTGGGATCGAGGTCACGGCTACGAGAAGCTTCTCTATTATGTAACTCTTAGGGGACTTTAAGAAATTACAGACTTGCCGAATCGTACTAACATCGATTCCACCACTTTTTCAATCAAACATTTATCCCCTTTTTTTTTCTTATGACGCTAAAATTAAAAAACTACTATTTCTATCTTCGAAAGATAAGAGACAAGATATTCTTATTGATAATTATCTTTTTTTTATATATAAATTATTATAATACGTTCGTAGAAAAATATTAAACTTTAATATATATATTAAACTTTAGTACATACGTGTAGAAATTATTGGTTTTACTTTCAATTTAAATATATGTATATAGAAATATGTTTTTATTTTTTTTTAAATATTACATAGAATTATCATATTATAAAAATATAGGCTTTCGTGAGTTGCAGTATAGTGAGTTTCGTCATCAATAAGAAAACCTCTGATCGTAAAATATTGCACGTACCGTATTATTAGGGTCAAATGCAAACGACTGCATGCACACTTAACAATAATTGTTAAAACTCAGTGTTAACGATTTCATAATTTAGATAAATATTTGATATATATATTTACTTATATGTACCAAGTATATAAATGCAAATAAATATTAAATAATGATACATAATAAAACTTAATGTAATACACTTAAAGAAAAAATAAATAAATGAATAAAATATTAAAGTAAAGATAAGGGATGCGATTGATTGATAAAAATCATACAGGAGGAGGAGGAGGATGGATAGATAAATAAAAGCGTCGATTTTCAGGCGTTTATAACCGTATAAATACTAATATATCCAATATAATTCATCCCTATTGCCGATATAGGACGAAGGACGCCAAGCAATCTCATACAAATTGAATTGCCATCGCTTGCAGTTGTGAAACCACCGATCCATCGGAGAAACAAAACTAACAAAATGGTCAAAATGAACGAGACGACCAATATATATATAAAACTTATACAAGAGTATATATGTACTCATTCGACATACACACTTCACACACACACACACGCACGCATATTCATACATGCAAGTACCTAATATATATATATATATATATATATAACTTTTATGTACAAGTATATATGTACACATTTGACGTACACACTCTACACACATATACACATAATATATACACATGCAAGTATCTATACACAGATGAAGAATATATACGAAGGACGACACAGTGCGTTTTCGGTCGATCCACTTTCCTTTTTTTTTTTATTCCTCGCACTGCTTCTCTCGGGTCCCTCTCTTTTTTTATTTCTTTCTCTCTTTCTTTTCCCTTCCGAAAAAGAGTGAAAGAGAGAAGGAGTTAGAGCATACAAGAAGTAGAAGGAGAGAACCGATCCGAAAGTCGTAAGCAATCGCTGTCTCCTCGAGAAAATCTCATGGGAGCGTCGAGAAACGTATACGCCTCCTTCGCGTTTATGCTCGGAAACGAGTGGATGAAGAAGAGGAGGAAGATGCGTCGGACCGAATTCAACCTGATTCAAAAACCGTGTCTTTTCCTGAATCCTATCTTTTGATATGCGAAGGATGCAGTGTCCTTTTTTTTCTTGAAAAATACTTCTTTTTTTCTTTTTCGTAGAATTTCTTTTCAATTTATATCACAACATCGATGGAAAGTTCGAAATAATTCGCTGATTATTGAAAACGTTGATGATATTTTTTTTTGTATCGTTGCATTATCAAATATTAACGAGTTTAATTTAATTTTATTACAAAATTTTAACATCCTATCAGCATCCAATCACTTAGAAAGTATTCATTTCGTGTTTAATTAATATTTTGTTTCTTTCAAATTTACGTAAGATTGTTAAACTTTTAGATGATAGTGTATAGGAATTATGTTGATAAGTATTAAAAAGTTTAGAAGAGAAAAGAATCTTTTTTAAAAAATAGATAAATTAATTGTGTCGATTGATTATCGTTGTCCCTTTTTTTCTATTTGATTGTACACCAAAAAATATTTCATTTAATTTAGTTTTATCTGGAAATAATATTCTTTCTCATTTCGCTAAAAGTATTTCAAAATATGGTTGTGGAAACGAGAATACGAAGAAGAAGTCAGATCGAATATGAGAATAAACGTGTATAGGTTTCCTATTCCAGAACTATCATGCGAAAAAGAAAAATAAAATGAGAGAAAGATATTTTCGTTTAAAGAAAAGGTATAGTACGCGATGATAACGAAATGTTTCTCGACGAATCGTTTGCGAGCACACATTTTCGTATTTACTCTCGTCTGCTGGCATGGTCTTTCACGAGGTAAACGTTGATAAAATGCGGAAAATCGTATATCCGTATCTCTCTCTTTCTCTCTCTCTTTCTCTCTTTGTATTTATCTATCTCATTCGTTCGTAGAGTATTTTCATCTCTTTCCATCTCGTATATATCGAATGTACACGCCAGGAATTGCCTCTGTACAACGTTACTGCTTATTGTTCCGGCGTTCCACCATAATAGAATCGCTTTATTATGGTGCGATGAGGTTACTTTAGAATGTGTGTGCTCAAACATTTCAGTATATACACGTGTATTTTATAACGGACTGTCCGATAAAAGTGGTCGTTTATTGTAACTGAAATAAACTAACAAGAACGAGAATTATAATATATTACAATTTATTTTCATATATTGCAATCAGATAATATTTTTTGAAAATGCATCGATGCAATTGCTGCAAGGATAAAGTTTAAACAACGCGTAATATTTTTTTTCTACAATTTTTTTTCTCATATTCCCCATCTTACGATTTAATTATTAAATACTTCAACCCTGTATAATTATATATAAAAAGAAATAGCAATTATCTTGATAGAGATAATCTTTGATAACAGAGTTTAAAAGAAACCACATTTTAAGGTATATGTATGGTGAAAGTAAAACGAAAACGCATCATGGTATCAACACACACCATCGATGGTTGCAGGTGCTTAACGAAAACGATCGGGTCGATCGATATTATCGAAAAAATGGTGTACCATCTTTTTGAACGTTTAAAAAAAAAGGGATGAGATCTCGTATGCAATAAAGAAGGAGAAAGTCATGTTAAAAGTGAACGACCTCGAATTTTGGTATCTTGCACGCGAACCGAACCACGATCGAGGCAAGAAGAATAATTTGTTCACTTTCTTGAATGCATTCGTTGTGTGTGTAACACACCTAACTTTCCTCTCTCTCTCTCTTTCATACATTCATTCTTTCGTTTGTTATCTTATGCAACCATATTGGTCCAAGTAGCTTAACATTTTTTTTTTTTAATCATTTCACAGGTTACTCGATAGATGATGGTGGTTTGGTTCAATTCAGTTCAGTTCAGTTCAGTTAAGTTCAGGCTGGCTTTATTCGAGGAAGCAGACTGTGACGAGCCTGCTGAGTTAAACAGTATGCAAAGTTCTTTTACTTACGAGTAAGAATTTTTTTAAAATAAACAAAAAATAAAACCCCCATTGTTACATGCACGATCTTTTTCGTGACTCGAGCCAACTATAAACTTCTTATATTATTATCATAATATTTCCGTATCTATTTTCGGAGTTAAACATGCATTCGACAATATTATCGAAGGTGCGGCTAATGAAAGATACATAAGGGGAGGGGGAAGGAGAAGCAAGGGAGTCGTCTATCATAAATTGTCAAGTCTAGTACAGTAGTGCGATAGAAAAAATTCGAAAATACGCATACGGCAAGTATACTCGTTTATTTTATTTCTTCTTATTTTCATTTTTATTTCCATTATCTTTCTCACGACGACGCTTTGCCAACACCTGTATCCATTGTTCATTGTCTTTCGTGTGTTTCTCTCGACCTTTTAAAATATTTAAAAAAAAAAAAGAAAAATATCTAATCGTTCAATATATTTCACAATTATTTTAAATGAGATAATCCTAATTACATCTAATCGTAATCATTTCTAATTATATTCTTTACGCGAGAGAAAATTCTATACAGATGTGAATTAAAAAAAAGAAAATTAATCGTTCCATATGTTTCATAATTATTTAAAAACGAGATAATGGTTCTTAATCACTTTTAATTAAATTATTTACTCAACACACTATTCTATATGGATATGAATAAAATAAAATAAGAAAGAAAAGTAAAAATGTAGAAAGAAATGAGTTCATTGATCTGAAGCATATATAGGCGGCACATGTGAGACACATGTGTAATATTACAATGTATACATATATATATGTAAATGTATATATATATATGCATAGCACATACCATTAACGTCGACCACATCCCTTTCCCTGGCAACTCACAGCCAGTGATCTCGACCCTTACGTAATATCGCGGAATGCCGGACGCTGTATGTGCAATGTAACGCGGACGAACGTTTATTGTGCGAGTGGATCGTTGAGTAGGAGCTAGACGCGCGAGAGAACGCATATAATTGGCGAGGAAATTACGTCGAGGGTTTTCCCTCTTCCCTACCACTCCCCTACCACTCCCGACCCCATCCCTATGACAGCTCCAAAGAGAAACATTCGATATATAAACGTAAATGTGTATATATATCAACATTCGCCATGTTTTTCTTTTCTATTTCACCCTCACTCACTCGCTAACACATTCACTCATTCATTCATTCACTCATTCATTCATTCATTCATTCATTCATTCATTCATTCATTCATTCATTCATTCATTCATTCATTCATTCTCTTTGCACTCGTGTATTTTTCGATATTTTAAACACATGTATTATCCAACCAACGACATATTTCTTTTTGTTTCCTCTTTCTCTCTCACTCGCTCATTCATTCTCTGTGCACTTGCATATTTTTCGATATTTTTATAACACGTATCAACCTTAATTATTAACTAGAAAAATTAATTATCAACTAGAAAATTGATCGTCGATAATTTTTTTCCAACTGTTTAGGCAATTAATGAAACCTTAACGACACGCATTAACGAGTTTCGAGTACCTTATTAGTACAACGAAAAACCAATTAGGTGATAATTACTTTTTTCTTGAAGTCCTAAATAGGTGTTTTGTCCCGAGAGATTCGATCGGATTTCTAGTTTATTTTTAACGAAAGGAAAATCGGTACTACGCGTAAATGTAGAAAAGGTACAAAGGTATGTCGCTGTCGTTGTCCAATATATACACGTATATACACGAATATACACCTAAGAGTTAGTATATATATATATGTAAGGAAGGACTTACGTAGAAAGATTTTCACGTATAAAGGTACACGAGCTAATTCGTCTTAATTCTCTTGGAGAGCTACTCTCGACGAGTTTCCCGTAGGATTAGCCAGAAATGGGATTAGCTAGCTCGTGGAAAAGCAAGCGCCCTCCTGCTTCCCCCCATATCCCCTTGTCGAATTTATCGTTCGGGACTTCGTTTAGCCGAGCTACCGCGAATGAAAACTTATGCCACCGGCCAAGATCCCTGAGCTAAGGGTCCACCTATTACCGAAGATACGAAAGATCCTTGGGATAAACGGCAGGACGATATAATCGCTTTCGAGTCGAACTCCTTTCTCCTAAATCAGCCTTACGACTTCTTCATTTCTCTCTCTCTCTCTCTCTTTCTCTTTCTTACGTTTATGCTATTAACTCGCGAAAAAGGATACGCGGTCAGATTTTATTTTATCCGCAATCTTATTTCCCTTCCAATTCTTTTCACAAATGAACGAAAGATTTAATTGCTACCTATCTGACTCTACCAGTAGTCCACTTGAATTTATTATACATCTTTGGTTTTGTATTTATATACTAATGTAAAATATTTATAATTAACCTTTTTAACTCTGGTGACATCGGATCACAAATTTTTGTCAATTGATGTGTTACTTTTATAAAAAATAAATTAGATAAGCACCAGTGTCAGAGTTGCGTCCGACGTCGCCAGTTAAAGGTTGAACCCGATATCTGTTAGGGTTATTCGTAAAATGATTTCGTTACTTTAAACTTTTTGAATCATTTTAGATTCTAGCAAAATGTATACTTCGAACGTCGTTTAATATCTTCTTGCGCGTTTCGATCTGTCAAATAAGTTTTAGAAAAAATAAAACATCGTAGTTGTTCGTTAGGATTGTTTATAGAATTATTGAAATATGTGAATTTTCTTGAAATTATTATATTCCTCAAATGTACCTTAGTAATAAAGTCAATTTCGTATAGAAATAAATGGTAATGTTATTAATCTCAATACACCCATAGAGAACTCTCGGGCAATAATTAACGGCGTGCGTGTGCTCACTCGCTATACCAACCGTATTCCTTGTAGGACAAATTACGACCGACGGATTTCTCTTCCCTTTTCCTGCAAATAGATACAAATGGCCAAAGGCATCTCTCTGTTACGATTTTATTTATGGTACGTAATGCATGATTTGTACGCGGAAAATTGCATTACTAAATAGAAATAACTACGATAACGACGAGTGTTTAATTGAAAAGAAAAAAGTAAAACAAAATTAAAAATCAGGTAGCTATACTTCCAAGAAACTTTCATTATTATATATTTAATACGATAAATTATTATTATTATTAATTTTATCTTATTTACTTATAAAGAATCCAAAAAGAAAAACAAGAAATCAAATACTTGTACACTTTTCCAAGAAGTACTTTCACTGTTATTGTATATTGTATATGTAATACGATAAACTATTATTATTAATTTTATCTTATTAACTTATAAAGAATTCAAAAAAAAAAAAACTATTTTTCCCTATATTGGGATTTTCCAGTCACTGCTGCGAATTTCAATTTGGATTTTCCCTTTTCTAGACACATTTGCGATAACTCAACAGTCGACACTATCGGTCTCACCGTGAAGAGATAATGAAATTCCTCTCGTCCGTACTCGTGACGTATTAAGCTTCAGATAACGTTCTTTAGAATAATATATATATTTTTAAACAATATGGATATTATTATTTTGTACATTAGCGAAGTTATATTTTTCAGGATTTTATTTTTATTCGAACGCGTATACACCGATATAGATACGAAAATAAATTCTCAAAAAAAAACGTTTTCCTTTTCTCTTTCTCTCTCTTTCTCTTTGTAAGTATTAGAAACGAACGTTTCACTATATCGTATTACTCCGAACTTTTAGCATTCAACCAATCAGGATTACGTTCCAGAAGCTTATTGTATTTCATCGGTAGACCTTCTCACTTTTCTTTTCGTCATTGAACGATAAAAGAATTCCAACGCATGATCCCGTACAAATTTCATTGAAACGGCAAGAATAGAAATGATATAGAAAAAGAAAAAAAGAAAGAAAGAAAGAAAGAAAGAGAGAAAATCCATATCGAAAATATGTGTATAGACATATCAAGAAAAGAACCCTAAAGGTGTTCCAATAAAACCGTGTCAGAAGAAAAAAAAAGGGAACTATGAAAAGCGCCTACCGGAATGGGGATCTTTCACCCCCCTGCCACCCTTCCTTTTTCTGGACGATTAAACTAGAGCAAGGAAGACGCGTGACAGATCCGCGGCATCACCAAAATCCTTCTAAGCCGTTCGTGGTGTCCCATTGCATTTATCTCTTACCGGACCTTTTACGCTTTGGGATTTCATTCTGCGAAAAGAGAAACTGGGTTCCCTTTTACGAATGTTACAGGGCTGCCTGCTTGGTTGCCTGCGCGTTCCTCTAACCCTTCGTATTGAAGAACAAAGACCAGAAAGAGAGAGTGAGATAAGGGTAGAAAAAAATTGATTCTACCAGAAAAACAAATTCCTTCCAAGTTCGAATATCATTCTAGCATATTGGATCGGATCGTTGTTGTTTGTTAGGAATTAAACGATCCTACTTTAAAACTTACTATCATAACATATATAACATAAACGTTTATTCTAATTGCAATTGTAATAGTCATTGTAATTGTCGCAAAAGGGTCCAGATAAGAAAATGGTTCATCCTTTTAAGAGATAGAGATGAAAAGGTGGGAGGTTGCTGGGGATGGGGAAGATGAGGAGAAGGAAGGGGAAGGTTCGGTGTCGGATTAGATTTAGCCATTGGTAGATGGACACGCGTTCACTTCATAATGACCGAGGGATCCATTGTCCGGTCGGTGGAACCGGTCCGAGGGTCGGCTTCGGTCTCCAACTTCAGCCCGAAGGTATTGCCCAGGACGAAGGGACGGACGACTATCCACGTGTCCCAAACAGTGTTGTACGAGTTACAAAGTCATTGTTTGTGACGTCGTTCGAGTTTCCCCAGAGACGGCAAGATGTTATTTCCGACGATGGTTTCCTTCCACCGACATATTCGTGCTCACGGGAGGAAGACAGAGAAAGAGAATTAGAGATAGAGATAGAGAGAGAGAGAGAGAGAAAGGAAATAAAGGAAGATCGATACCAGAAAATCTTCTTGCCGTCTATTGGCGTATTCCAATTTCACTAGTAATTTCATATTTAATTTTACTGATACGTAATATATTGTAGAAATTATTCTAGAAAAGATTCCTATTTTTTTTTATTATTATTATTATTATATATTAGGTTGGTGGAAAAGAAATGTCAGATTTTTAGCCACAATTCAATGGGAAAATCCGACATTTGTTTTCCACCAACCAAATATTTAAAAAAAAAAATTTCCACATTATATTATAATATAATAAAAGAAAAAAAGTATATTGGTGAACCGTGTGAAAAAAGAATTGGATGTAATTAAAGTTGATTTAATAATTTATATGTTATTCGTGTTAACGCAATGAATTCCCGCGATCGCGGTTGAAATAATTTAATTACGAAACAAGTCGCGTAACATGTAAATCCCGAACGGTACGAAAAGAAAATCTTGCGTCGGGAAAGGAGACAATGGGACTCGAACGAAAGGGACGTTAAAGTTACGCGTGGGCGAATGGAAGAAGAGAACAGGGAAAAGAAGAGAAAAAGGGAAAGGAAAAGTGAGAGTAAGGGTAAGAAGAGAAAGAAGGGGGTAAAAAAAGAAAAAAAGGTTAGACATGCCGAGCAAAGAGGACGTATATACGTACATACATACGTACACCGATGAGAAGAAGTACCTTTAGGTAATTTAAGTAGGAACCAACCCGAATAGGAGGACTGAATATCCGCGTGACGCAGCTTCCGAAACAAAGGAGTCGGCTTCGCGTATAACGTCGGAACAACGTCGAATAATGTTGAAACGGGCTCTACTGCGAGACAATACCCTAAAAGTTTATCCCCGCTCATACGACGAGCACCAGCAGCAGCAGCAGCAGCCCCTGAGGAAAAAAAAAAGGAAAACTTTTCTTCTTCTTCTTCTTCATCTTCTTTTATTTTTCCCTTTTTTTCATTTTCGTTTTCTTTCTCCCCATCGATGCCCAGCGAATGGTTAAAAGGTAGGAGAAAAATGGTAGAAAGAAAGAAAAAAAAATAAATGCACAAGGTAAAATGGGGGAAAGAGAAGAGTTACCATCCTTTCGATGGTACTTAATGTAAGATTCATTGTCGTGACAATCATATACCCTCGTTGTATCGTAGAAAAAAAAAATATACGGTTCAATATATAACTTCTGTTGTAGCATTGAACGAAACCTTCTATCGGGTCGTTTGTTAAATTATGGTACGTGTATAACTCACTAATAAGATACATTATGTTATTTTTGATGATAGAAGTTTTTAAAGGAAATATATTTAATGTTCACTATAAAAAAAAAAGTTGTATATTATAAATATTGTAAGGAGTATAAATTGTTTACGAATATAGTATAAGAATTCTTCTTTTTTAAGTTAGAGTTTTAAATAGAAATTATTGTAGTAATCGAATCGACTTGGAAGAAAGTCAAAGGAGAAATTCGCACGTGCCTCTTAGGAGTAAAGTGACACAACACGAAATACCGTATTATAGTAGACGTAATTCCCATTCCTTGAGGTTGCCACAGCATAGGATAGAAACGGCAACAACAGCAACACCAGCAACCACTTTCAGACTCGATCCGTTAACAAGCTCGCATTATTATCGTAGGTATTGGTGAGACATAGCACAAAGGGCACCACCGTGCTCGTAGCTACGCAACTCGAAGGTTCGCACATGTATCACGCGCCCACGCTCGAGTCAGGTGCCTTTTGCTAACAAAGACCAATCGAGGGATCGATATTATTTCTCTTACCTCCGTTGACCAACTCTGTTTATCACATTTTCAAGATGACTATATATATACCTAAGTTATAATAATAATAGTTAAAACACAGTTTGTTAATGAGAAAACTTTCGTAATCCTATTTCTTTTCACTTTTGGAATTAATCGGGGGAAAAATGTTTCTTCGTATTTTAATGCAAATGTTTAACAATACTTTTCTTTTATATTTCTTTATTATTTGTTAATTATATTTTTGTATACAGCCTTGTTCTTCAAATGGTTCAAAATGATTAAGAATCGTCGAGGTGAAAGAATATCGTAGTTGTTTTTTCTTCCAGGTATGTCTGTTGATATCTCTTCTTCATCTTCTTCTGTGATCGTCGGACCCTTTCTAACACTCCCATCGTCGTAGGAATATTACCCGATATGCCACCCTGTTACGAAAGTTCGACGATGTAGTATTCGTCGATGGAGATCCTCCTTTCCTACATAGGGGTGAGAAGGAGTGAGACGGGGAGAGGGAAAAGTCAGGTTAATCGAAGCTGGCAAAAACGAGGGGGGAAAATTTCCTGGAACGGGAAGAAAACTGAAACGGATGAAAACGAGGTTGAGTGAGAGAAAGTGGTGTAAAGTTTGTTCGTAAGGAGATATTTTCCATGGAAAGTTTGTGTTCTACGGAGAAGAAACGAGGAGCGGTTAATTGAAAAGTACCTCGTATACCCATGAACAGTATGACATATACGAATATCCTTATTTCACTCGTGACTACCTATATTCATTTCGATAAACACGTAATTTATCTCATCCTTTATGGATTCTTTCAAACCACAAATTCTCAATTTTTTATTTCCTCTCCATACTACACGTATCTTGGAATTTTTAATTACTTTATTTTATTTTATTAACGAATCTCTTTCAATTCTTTTCCTCCTGATCGAAATTCTTGACGAAGATGAAGTATGCGAATATATATTTAATAATTAATTTTGATTAATATAAGATTTACGTGTGTGTTGTTTATTAATTTAAATTAATAATATAAATTAAATGATATTTATAATAAATTATTAATAACTTCTTAATTGATCATAAGACGTAATCAGTTTTTTACTTTCTTCTTTCTTTCGAAGTTCGATTAATTTCTTTGAACGATCGAACCAGATAGTTAAGAACGAACCAACGTAGGACTTGAAGATAAACGAGATCGTTTCACAAAGACGATCATCGTGTTTCCCGTCCGTCAAAACTTGTTCCAACCGTTTCTCTACGTTAAGATAATCTTCTCGCTTTTAAAACTCATCCAGAGTTTTCTTATCTCGATATGACGTATAATACGCGAATAAGCCTCGGATGCGAATGGAGAAATTTTTATCTCAACAATTTTATCTACGATTACTTATTTTCAAGACTAATCCAATGAATTCTATTATGAATCAAGAGAGATAATAAATAGCCTAGACAGAAGTAAGAGAAAGAGAGAGATAGACACTTTATTATGGTTGGTTTTAAACAAAGCGTAATTATAGAAGTAGCATAAGCAATAAGATTCTATCTGAAGTAAGATCCACTTGCGTGGTAATCAGCAAAAACTTGGTAGATATTCTACATACATATAAAAAAAAAATATAGACAAGACAGTATGGTTCTTCTTCTTATTCTTTAGGTAGTAAGATACCGGTGAAACAACAGGAATGTAAAAATAATTACGAACTGTAGATTCACGGCACGTTTTAGACCAAGATAGTAAGAAAGAAAGAGACAAAGAAGAAGAAGAAGGGTATATTTATATATGTATATACACACACACATGTATATATATCTCGGTCGTGTGTACTCGAAATGGTTGGCCAATTACGGGACGGCCTTGTCTCTCGTAACCGATCTAACGACCGATCTAACGACTGATCTTACCGAGTATTCCTTTGCGAATTTGACCTCACGACGTCGCTCTACATAAGAGATACGTCTCTAACGTAAGAAAGAAAGAGAGAGAGAGAGAGAAAGAAAGAAAAAGAGAGATAGATAGATAGATAGAATAAAAGTCACAGATCGTAGCTCGTTCGATGAATACCGATGTCTTCCAGTACTGTTCCTGCTAAATCCTTCTCCCTCGAGAGCAAACAGTCATTCCGTTTGGTCCTCCTCTTCGCTAACCATTACTCGGAATTACACTAACAGAACGAAGAAGGCCCTTCAACCGTTTTTTCCTCCATAAAAAAAAATACGCCCTTTTGTAAATGAACCCGAGTCGTTTCACGTTTTCTCTCCTTTCTTTCTTCCTCTTTTCTTTTTTCTTCTATTTGTCTTCAAATCGAAGAAAATTATACGACGTCCTGAAACGAGAGTTCGCTGTTAAGAGAGTAAGGATTTATAAGAACGAAGAGGAAGGAAAATACGTGAAGGAATGAAAGAGAGAGAAGGATGGAAGGAAGGAAGGAAGGAAGGAACAAACGAAGATACCAGACAAAATCTTATCCCAGGAACATCTATCAAATTTAAGAACCATTATTCAGGATAGGAAAGTTTGAAAGGATATTGCTCGATGGGCCCATTGGTGTGTATCCCAGAACCATCCCCTCTTATCCTTCTTAGCATCCACGAGAAGATTTCGTGTAGAAAAGCCAAACCACGTAGTAGTTCGAGATTGTCTGTGTGTGTCTGGTACCTGAAATAAGCTCTTACGTGGCACCAAGAAACTTTGCAAGCTTAACTGATGGTGACTACGTTACCGTTCGTCCAGCCACGCACCAAACTACGACGACGACGAAATAAGGTCTGTTGAAGAACGGGTAGAGGAGGATGAGAATGGGGGAAGCAAGGGGGAACAGAGGGGGCAGGAGGAATGGAAAGTTGAAAGAGGTTTTTCCGTCGGACGGTAGGAGTATGCGAATTATTAAACATAACGGTGAAATATCGCGTCGGGTATGTTGGTTGCCATCTTGCTCGTTCCTTCGGTGCTGGATTGGTGGATAGGGGATGGGGGTTGGTGGTGAGGGGGCTAACAACGTGATGTGATTTCGCAAGAACGTTTGGGTCGAGAGCACCAGCTTGCTGCATTCTAAAGCGCAACTTAAAGGCAAGCAACGCAACGCAAGCAACCAAGCACCGATTTATTCGCGATAAGTCGAAGAAACGCGAAAGCGTATAGGAGAATGGAAATCGTGTCGATGTGAAAGATAAATGACGAGACAGAGAAAGAGAGAAAGAGAAAGAGAAAGATCGGAGATCTTCGATACCTTTTTATCGATAATATATAGCCACTCGTGTTCATCTATCGTTCAATTGTGATCTGAAATGAGGTAGGAACAGAGAAGAAGGGTGGTTGGGGGAAAGAGGAAAAGAAAGATCGCTCACCCAGGTCGTCGTCGTCTCGCGTTTCTTATCGAAGTGTTTTTTTTTCTAAATTCAAAGTTCGTTCAGGAATAAACCGATTTTTACCGATCAAAACCTTACCACGATTAAATCTTCGTCTAACTATTATTGTTAGACCGAGTTGCAAAATTTGTTTTTTTTCCCCGTAAACATAAAAATCATCATCTTCTGTTTCTTGTTGATCTTCTTAGTTCGTTCGTTCATTCGTAACTTAGAATGGTCACGAAGAGAAACTACCACCGGTGTACTAGCAGGCAAGAAGCCAAACACGAAGCACGAGGATGGGTGATAAATAAACGAAATCCCAGGAGATGTCTGTCTGCAGGTATAAGAGGAACGTGCTAGGCTAGTTCTACTATCGTTGGAAAAGGTCTAAGGCCAACTGCAGTTACGCGATTATAGGAGTTTCGCGAGTCCCTATGGTCTCCTTTTACTTGCACGAAATTAGGAACTCTTGACGTAATCCTTACTCCTTAGACTGTAACGTTACTCTCTGATTTCAACTTATACATACATCAGAAATCTTTTGATTACAATTTTATCCTTTAAAAGAACGATTTTAATCTAAATTAAATCGAGTCATTACATTAATGAGATTAATTTTAAGTCTATGTTTATTCATGATGAGTTTATTATTCGTTTCATTTATCATTTGGTATACTAAAAGAAACGATTGGAGGTAATGAAATTATTTTTAAATGTGGTATACATGTTTTAACAATTTTATTAAAACCGGTCCCTTGGTTTCTTATCTATAATTTCGTCCAATTAAACTCGTTTTCCTTTTCTCTCTCTCATTTTGGTTTTGTTGAGAAAAAAGATAAAGATAAGGATAGTAGCGTGTATTGAAGCGTGTATAAAGCAACCGTTTCAATCCAATTACGTTTGGTAATGTCCTAAAGAGGTGAGAGAGGAAGAAGAGGAGGAGGAAGAGGAGGAGAAGGAAGAGAATGAGAAGGAGGAGATCGTAGGAGAAACAGAGGGTCACGTCCGCGTTATCCGTTTCGGCATCCTCCGTGCGTGAATCTCGTTACGGGGATTGGCCAAAATCCACCGGCGCTAATGGTGTTTAATTGACCCTCGTCCAAGTGTCAATGGAACGTAGAGCAGCTCTTATGAGCGCTTGCCTCTAACAGGAGCGTATCGCGCTCGTTTAAGCACGGAAACAAGCCGGTGGACAGTTAATTTTGATGGATTTTAAGCCGATAATTGACGAGTGACATGCTATGCACTTGCACGCGCCGCTTAGTTACACGATCGTTACGCTAATCGCAACGACTAAATTGTTCTACGATTATCAAGTTGAGAGAGAATGTTATTTACGTCTTTCCTAGATCGTTTAGGTATTTATGTGTGTGCATAGATTACTGTATTTAATAATTATTATTTATTATAGGAAGAGAATGTACGTTTTAACAATGCATTTGCTATAAAACAAATATTTTTATACGAGAAAAAAATATTATTACTTGACGTATTAGTTTAACCAGTTACTTAGTGTGGTTTCTTGTTTTCTTTTTTAAATAAATAATATTACAAAAATTGCAGGAACCTGAAAAATAATAATTTATATATATATATATATATAAATCCTCGTATTTTTTTTTTTTAATAACTTCATAATACAAAAAAATTACGACATTAGATTTAAGTTGAAATAAATAAAAATACTGTATTCTATTCCTTTCGTGCAACTATCTTAATTGCGGTATACTAAAAATCGAGTATCACAATAAAAATTACGTATTTGATTGTACCCCCATATCTACAGATCTTGTTTTTTATATCTCAAATATTTAATTTGTTATTATCAACTTAAAGTTAGTTAGACTTTAGAAATATTTGAATTTAGGATGATTAAGAATATGTCGGGTTTATTTACCATGGATTCGCGAACATTATCGTGAGATCTTGTAGACAGTTTGTTTGTCGAGAGAAGCGACATTGTTCCCATAGGACATGGCTAACAATATTACCATGGGATTTGTTTTTGGAGTTAGATCGGACTACCGAGAGGAATAGGATAGAAGGTAGACCCTATTAATATTGTGCCTATATAACACAGCTTCACCGAGCTCAACTCATTCTCGTTAAAGGAGAAGATGCTTTGCAAATATTGCGGGTAGAAATGATTTGCAAACGATTCATTTCAAAGTAACATTAAATTATTTTTTAAAAGATCTTAACGATGATGATGATGATGATGATGATAATAATAAGAAGTAACATTTATGCACTAACGATGAAACACGTGTGTCATTTAACTCTATGTGGGTAGAGTGGGATAAAAAAACGATAAATGCATTAAATATGTGAATGAAAAAAAAATCTATGCAAATGAAAACGCATTAATAACATTCTCTGCAACTTGGGTTTTTTCTTTTAAACCTCGTTTACCTCAAAAGGGTTAAATAAGGAAAAGAATAAACGATACTTCAATTCTTTCTTTCGTAGATGTTCATTTTGATAATTTTCCTTTTTTCAACCCGAAGCAGAAAGGAACATTTACCTCTGAAAATTGTTTGAAGTATTCACACCGACGTGGAAATAAAATGAAATCATCTTCGTTTAGTTTACATGTAAATACATAGGTAGGTAGGTAGGTAGGTAGGTAGGAAAGTAGGTAAGTAAGTATGCGCCATTCGTTTACACAAGGAGAACGAATAAGGGTGCGTATCTCTCGAGGATGAGATATAATTATATAAACAATAATGTCAGTCTGGGTTGGTAATAATGACAAGAACGGTACAGCTCATCCCCCTTGGGGGCAACCCACGTAAGAGGTGCTTCATTAAATACTTGAAACCCTCAGAGAATTATTCTATCTATGAGTTTAAAAACTAACATAGCTAAACAAAATATATGATCGTAACAATAATTATATATAGTGTCTTTGAACAAAAAGTTAGTCAAACGAATTCGATCTTAATAATTATTAATAAAACATTTTAGATTAATGTATTTACATTCTATAATACAATCACAGGTATTATATATTTTGTTAATTATTATAATAGAAAAAAAATATTTAAACAAGAACAATTTATAGAAAAATAATATATTATTATTATCAAAATTAATAACAATTATACATAAATGTATAAATTTATCGAAAAAATAAACCGTCTCGTTCAAAGAGTAATCGAGATAAAATAAATCGAAGTTTGGTTATCTAGGTGCTGAATAATATCAATTAATTAGATTATCGTGTTCACGATTAAAGATAATACGAAGAAAAAGAAAATAATGTTATCTAATCCACCTGGACTTGGCAATCTATTAAAATTTTGAAATTAACCGATCCGATATAAAGACGTATCAAAACACGATCTATTCAGGCATTTTATTACGTGCCTAATGAAAAAATTACAGAAGAGCAACAGGGAGAAGCAAACAAAGGAATGATAAAAGGAAAAAGAAACTGAAAGAAAGAAAAAAGGTTAGAATCGATAGAAGGTCGTGGTGTCGGAGTAAATCGAGAGACGGCCTTAACCTTCCCTAGGGAAAAGGTTATTAATGACGAGAAGGGGGTGACAGACAGGTTCCCGTCGCGTCTCCAGACTTCCCAGTAAAGTCAGTTCCCTCTCCCAGCCCCAGCTCCACCCCTCCATCCCCCGAAAACTGACGCGGGATGGCTAATGACGATTAATTCAATGTCTTCGGTGAAAGCGCACAAGCACAGGGACGTCTCTCTTGCTCGGTTGAAACACGCGCGACAGGTTTCAGGGACTTCCGTTAGGAAGGGCATAGATGCTACAGCCCTTATAGTCCACCCTTCGGGCCCTCAATTCGGTTCGAATCAGCTGAAATGAGTCGTTGGACGGATCATTAATCAGCCCAACGAATGACCATCCATGAACGCCCGTAATTGATCTTTCTAGCACGCCACCCCCTTTTCCTTCCCAACCCTTTTATCTTTTCTTTCCTTTCCTTCTGTCCAATCATTATTCGTCATTTCTTTCTCAAATAAATATCGATGCGTTTAAGTAAACAACAACGTTGTACGTGAACATCGTTAAACTTTTAAATTGGAGCATCGTTTTCTTGCGTTAGAGGAAAGAAAAAAATCCCTAAACACCCGTTCTGAATTCGGTCATCTTCGAAAAGGGCACTAGATATTACCCTGAAGGGCTATCGATATATATATGTATTATATAGATACCTTAAAAGCAATGCTTTATATATCCCTAGAGAGAAATTTTCTAATCCACATTATAATCGTGCTTTTTATATTTTTCCCCCACAGGTTCTATACGTATTCCCTAGTGTGAATACTAGAGAATTCCTATAGAATATTTCTCTACAATATTCTAGAGAGGGAATATAGTCATTTTTGTACTTTAAACGTTCATAATTATCGAGGACTAATATTATATTTGGTCCTCGAATAAGTTTTCGCTTTTTTTTCACTTGACGCAACCCTAACGCAACCCTAATCCTTTTAAACGTTTCGAAACTGTTGACGCATTAACTTGTAATATTTTTCAAAACTCTGCTAGCGTCTGACATGGGCCTTGATCAAGCAATTCTTTTAATTCTTCGTCTTGAAACTTTGTCGGTGCTCCAGAACATTCCTTATCCTCAAGTTCAAAATCATTATTTTAGAAGCATCGAAAGCAGTCTTTGCATGTCGTATCCGACAGAGTATTGTCGCCATAAATCTCAACAAGAATTCTGTGTGCTTCGGTAGCAGATTTCAATGCCTTTTCAATACTTTTTTAAGTTGCATAATTGTATATTATTTTTTAGCAATTTTATCTAAGGCATTCTGAATGAGGTAATGAAATACGCATATATTCTTGCGAGTATGTTTGTGAACTCGAAAAGGGAGAATACGTAGGAGGTCTTTGCAAAAGGGACTCTATTTCGTATTTACATGTTTCGGTGAGTACCGGCCGATCGTAAAAGCACGTATCTCTCTCTCTCTCTCTCTCTCTCTCTTGAAAAGCATGATGCAGAGTAAGAGAGAGCAAAGAGAAGAGAGAAGAGGAGAGAAAGATCAAATGGATGGACATTGAAAGCAACGGAAGGGAAGGCCAATGTCGTATCGGCCAGCTCCTGTCTTTGATGTGAGAAAGTAGGAAGAAAGGGACTAGCTTTTGCCAAAGGGCTCGAACCAATAGCGTAGATCGAAAGGCCAGGCGTGTAGATCTAACGTTTAATAGAATTTTACTTTTACAAAGATGACGTTCTCTTTTTTCCTTCCCCAAAGAGATTTATCTCGGAGCTCTCTTTTATCGTACGTTCCGCCGATGTATGTTTCAAATAAATTTTCTACCATCTACTTTAACTTTAACAACTTTTATCTATCTGAATCTCTCTTTTTCGTCTCTAATCGAATTTTATATTATACTATAGTAGATTACATAGTCTTTTATATCTATTTTATATTGCAATACATTACATAGAATCTAACTTTGGATGAATTAATTCAATCAAAAATGTTCATATATACAAGAATATTTCTTTTATATTAAAATAATAAGCATATAAAAGCGATGATTTTATTTATATAAATAAAATTTTTTTTAAATAAATAAATGGCCGAAGAAAAAAAAAGAATCGCACTAATTTATTGGAAATAGCTAATTATATAAAACAATATGGCATTTTAGCAGCACTCACGTGTTAACTTTGATACTAAATCATTATGGGGTAAAGATTTAGTCGTGTAATAAATTTTTCATATAATGAAGGTTCACGTAACAGGTGTTCATATATAATAGAAAATTTCTACTGTACATGTTCATTAACGTACCTTGTATATATATATTACATATACTTAGGTGAAAGGAAAGTTATGTCATCCAGAGGTTACACAAGGTGAAAGCAGAGGTCGGATGTAACGATGAAATTCTAGACCGTTCGAAAGATACTACTCGCGATCGAAGGGTCGACCCGTCAGCCCGTTCCAAATCTAATTTCGATCTCTTCTCTATAATATCCTCAGAGTTCTCTAGGACCAAGCTCTCTCAGCCAAAACCTTCCACGTGTTTCACAAGCTCTCTCTCTCTCTCTCTCATTCTCTCATTCTGTCTCTTTGTCTCTCTTCCCCACTAACTCTCGACGAATATCGAATTGAAGCAATTTAAGGACACGGAATTTAAGGGACTAAATTATACATGCAAGAACTCCTCCTCTAACGAAATCGATCCTCGTTACTATTTTGGGTAAAACAATTCTATTAAAGTATTATACATAAACGACATAAAAATGTTATTAACAATTATTAAATATTGTTTAACCCCTTTAAGAATTGAAATGATGAGTTTCAAGATTTTCTGTACATTGTTTTATTTTTATTTTTCAATTTTTATTCATTATCATCGTTATTTTATAAAACCTGTTCTATTGAAAATAAAAAAAGTTTTTCAGGTTTATACAAATATATTAAAGAAAAACTAGAATATTACAGTTTTTATTTGATAATACGAACCACGCGCTCCATAGAGTTGTGCTAATCTCAAGGCAAACAGGGGGAGTTAAAATAAAATCGAATTTTAACGATGGGATAAAAAATGTATAAGGATTTAGTATAGACTAAAGTGGACGGTGGAGAGATAGTGGAAGAGGGAGAAGGGAGGAGGGAGGAAGAAGAATTTAATACAAAAGCGATTGGTAAAAGAAAACATCAATGAAGAAAATCGACTTATGTGGATCGGAAAGATCGTAGGACATCTAGGTAAAAACCAGATCGCTATAAATTATTAACAATTCGACTCTACGGAGAAGGAAAGGACCCAGAGAGCCAGAGCCAGAGTTTCTAGCTGTGGTGGTAGGCTTGTCATCGTATTTTACTTCGAATTCGGCAAAACCACCGACCCACTTTCACCGAAGAAGAAGGAGATCTACAGTAGTATCTCGATAAATAACGAAAGACCGTTTGACCGTAGAGGAAAGGTTGACTTGGAAGGAACCTAGGATGAGAGTACCTTTTTTTTTTTATTCGAGAGAGGATGAAGAAGCCAACGTACGAGGCAAACTAACAATGACTCGAGACACTTTACTCTTTTTCTTGACGACACACATACTTCGTCTGTACCAACACCTACGGATAACGAGGAGGAGTTCCTCTGTCCAACGAGAAAAAGGAAGAAGAAATTTAAGAGGGAATGAAATGGAAAAGGAAAGGGAAAAGAGATACGAGATATTTTCTACGTGAGAAATTATTGTCCATAGTCTAGACTAAATCGAAAATACGTATTTTGTTGTACGAGTTTCGAGTGGATGCTTGAGAAAACTTCGGGACTGTTCCTAAAAGCAACACCTTCGATCACAAATTTTATATGATCCTAATGATTATAAGGGAGAAAGAAAAAAGGGTAGAGGGTAGAAAAAAGAACGAATAATATTAATACTTAAATATCTGATATCGGGAGTTTTGTTATCTTTGTGCTACAAGCGCAATATTGTTAAGTTATATAAATATTAATTAATTATTATCGGATAATTGAAAAATAATGAACCAACCAATAAAACTATTCAACGATGATTTGTCGTCAATGATTTTCCATCAATGATTTGTAATTGTTAAGAGAAAAAAAGAAAGTTAAAAAGCACGTTTGCAAAAGATAAAAAATCTTTTTTACGAATATTTTGGCGTAACGATGTATTGACGAAACACACACACACGCACAACCACACATGTATACTTACCGTAGTCCTACCTAAAGATAAAAAGTAGGAAGATACGATGGAAGCTTAAGGCAGTCTTCCTATGGCCGATGGACCGAGCGAGGGATGCATACCAAACAGCCTTTTTGCTCGCCAGCAAATTTGTCAATGGACCCTTGGATACTGGATGAGAATCCTCCCTTCTAGGAATAGGGGGGCGACCCGTTCATCACCCTTATCGTCATTATCTACCGTCGATCATTCTCCTATATTCCCATAGACACGCTTGGTTGATCGAGAAACGCGAAAGTTACGACGCGTTAAGTTTTTCTTATAGATGCAGGGAAAAAGAAAATAAAACAAAAAGAAGAAGAAAAGATTTTTGGATATATAACAAGAAACATATTATTATATACATATTATTATTATGTTTATATAATAATAATCGTAATAAAAATATATAACAACCCGTAACATTTGAGATACGCAGCCAATAATTTTTCTGTTGACGATAGGAGAAGAAAATAAATAAAAAAACAATTCGTCACGAGCAATGACACGAGAAAATCAAATTTCTTCATTTAATTTGGGAATCCTCGGAATACAGAAGCAACGTTTCGACGACGATCTTTTCTTCTCTCTCCCGAATTGATCTCACTTTCCCTTCATCTCTCTCCTCAACCCCACCGTAACACACAGGGCTTTAAATCCCTCGGATTTGGTTAACTACGAGAAACAGTCACCTGCGAAATATGGGCTGAATCCTCAGCCCCCCTCCCTCTCCTTTTTACTGATCGAACATCGAGAAGTTCGTTTTGGGGTTATATAGTCATTTATAACAATAGAAACTACTACTACCGAGAGAGAGAGAGAATTTGCCCTAACTGTCTAGTCTGGCCTTTCCTTCAAAGCTTACCGTAAATCACCCCTACTATCGTTTTGTTACTTGACTTTCGTTTTGGCCCAAAAAACGTTTACGATTTATTTCCATGACTCTATTTCATTATTCTAACGTCAATAACGTTCTCTTCGCGATTAATTACTATACTTCGTTAAGGTTATCTATTCTTATTGGAATTTATTTTAACATATTGTAAGATGCAATAGTTTATGTGTGTGTGTGTGTGTGTTGAGAGAGTAAAGGTTATGCAGACGTGTAAGTCTTGTGTTTTAATTTACACTACGTATAAACGTTAGGTCAAATTATTTAGAATTTTTGTACTTACCTTCAACGCAATACAAATTATTTATTTCTAAAATAAAAAGTAACTTCGATGATAGAAAATAATAGATAAATGGTAATTATTATTGTTGAGGAATCTGGGATTTAGTTGGGAAATGATTGGTTAAATTAAATAAAGTAAAACATAGAATATAATTTTTTTTTTTGCATTTCATTTCATTTCACCATTATCTTTAGGATAGTGGTATTAAAAAATGTTTATTAATATAATATGTATACTTTCCTTAAAGTCATCGTACTCGTATTCTCATAGCGTAATAATTATAATATATATAATCATTATAATATATATAATCATTATAATATATATCTATATATATCTATACATATATATATCTATATATATATACCTGTCTATATATATATACACATATATATATATATCTATATTTATTTATTTATATATATTATGTTTATGTGTTTTTCTGCATATAGGGAATAGTCAATTACATAGTAGGTTTGCGTAGGTTTATTTTTTTTTTCCTTTTTGTTGTAATTATTATTATTATTATTATTATTATTATTTTCTTTTCTTGTTGTCGTCGTTTAAATCTTTAAAGTTAGGTATTCCTCTTTCGTTACTAAAACATAATATAAAAGCGATAGAAAGCTCGATCCTCACACGCTATCTATATATATATCTATTTGTTTATATATATATTTAATTGCGTCTTACAAATTTTTTTTTTTTTTAAATTGCTCTCTCTCTCTCGTTCTCTTACACGTCGAGAAAATCATTCTATTCATTTTTCTTTAATATTCGCCCATTTTTATTCTTAATTCTTCTTCCCATATCATCGTCTTTCTTTTTTAATGAATTAAATCTAACCGCGTATCTCAATAATGCGTGTGTGTTTTTATTTCTTTTTTATTTAATGCTTACAATTAATAGTTAGGTGTAAAATGTGTTAAAAGTGTGTTTTGTTCGTTTACGTATTTAATTTAACCCGTCCGTTTCGATTGTTTCAAAGACTACGATGGCATATTCGTATTTCGTTTGTGAATTTAGCCAAATTTGCGAGCAATGGTAGAATGAAGGGGGGTGGGCTTGGTAGAAAGGAGAAAAGAAAAAGTCATAAAGACAAAAAAGGGAGGACGAATAATCTAAAATATACATTAAAGGGATTGACCCCTTGCCACCGTCACCCCCCGGACTCGACCCTGTCCCGTCTGGCAAAGTTGATCGAATATGGACGAGTTAAATTTGAAATAAAGAAAATCTGTCAGGACCGGTATTGACTCCGTGTCCTTTGTGCTCTTCAAACCGAGCGTCGATTTAATTCATTACTTAATTAATTAACTTATTCGTTATATAAATTTGTTTAATTCAAACTGATGCGTTGTCGCGACGAAGACATTTCATTCATTTTTTTTTTTACTTGCAATCAATTTCAATTTCATAATTATTGAAAAACTATAATCATCGTCGTCGTTACGAACGCTTCGTAAAATATTCGAAATTCTTGCCATTTCTTCGAGATTTTATCATACCACTCCCAATGTTTCTCGATTTTAACACAAGGCCCTAATCGAAAATCATTTCAAAAAAGAAAATCATCGTAATTTCAGTACTAGCAATTTTTTCATACAACCCTGCACGTTTTATTATTTCTTTATTGTTTTTTCTTTATCGAAGAAACGGCTGTAGTGTGATTAATAATAATAATAATAAACTTTTTGTTCTTGTTATTTGTTTTGTTGTAGCTTAAGCACTAACTTCATTCCGATCTCTACAGACAGAGATTATAATTTTATTTTAATAATATATTTCATCTTATTATTTTTGTTTGTTATTTTCATTCTTTCTTTGTCTCATTTTCAACCGTAAAATCATCCCTCGTTACTTTCTCTTTTTTATTTTTATTTTTATTCTTCGTGCGTCTATCTTCCCCTCAATATCGCTGGCGGGGTCCCCCCACTTCGGCTTTTTCTTTTTTATATTAACTTTTTCTCATCTCTCTCTTTCTCTCTCTTTCTCTCTCTTTCTCTCTATTTCTCTCTCTCTCTTCCTCTCTTCTTGTCCCTCTTTTATTTTTGTTTTCGTTCATCGATCTCTCTTAACGTTATTTCTATTCGCACACATTTTACGGCGTCGTCGAGAACGTGCAATAATAATTCGTTAAAAAATGCGTTACCCTTTTTATTAATCTTTTCTTTCGTGTCTTTTCTTTTCTACGATACTCGAATTCAAAATTCCAGAAAGAAAAAAAACTAGAAGAAACTATTTCGAAATCGATAGGATACGGTACCTACGCCCAGCGTTTGAAATCCATTCGATCACGAAACATCGAAAAACGATTTGCCGATTATTCGTGCACCAACCTTTTTATTTTTTATTTATTACGAGAGAAAAAATACACAAAGTCGCGCACGCATACACACACACACACACACACAAACAGACAGACAGACACACACAACTCGACGATACGCTGGTGTACGTGTTTGCC
Source organism: Mischocyttarus mexicanus (assembly GCA_023678845.1). Lineage (NCBI taxonomy): Eukaryota > Metazoa > Arthropoda > Insecta > Hymenoptera > Vespidae > Mischocyttarus > Mischocyttarus mexicanus. The sequence continues at coordinate 487,750 of JACGTP010000055.1, read as the reverse complement.
GTAATTTTTGTTGTTTGTCGTTTCATTAAATTCGCTACGATGATAACCTTTTTTAGATTCTCTTTTTGAATCCTTTTTGTATCTTTGGCTTCTCTCAGGACGTAACTTTGTTCGTGTTTATTTATTTATTTTGTTTCGAAATAAAGAATAAAGAATATAAAATTTTGTTTAAATTATACACGTTCCGGTGTCGACAAAATTAATTTACTATTACTACTTTCATATGAGAAAGTATTTTTTCGTATGTCATTAAACGTAAAAAGATCAAAGTGGGTCATTTCCGAACTCCATCTTCTCCCTTCAATCCCATACGACACGGAACGTGTGGTTAAATAAAATTAATATTAAATATTAAATAAAATTAATCGATCGTTTCTAATCGTAATCAAATAATAATAATAATAATAACAATAATAATAATAATAATAACAACTAAAATTCAAAGACCTATATTTTCGTTAGAAAGTTGAAAATCATTTCTAACGTATGTTCGTAAAAAAAAAGAAAAAGAAATAAAACGATTGAACAATCTCGTCTTGAGATTAAAATTTGTTATCGTATTTTAGTTATTTGTTTAAAATGATTGAATGAATCGTTGAATTAGCGATTGTTTGCCGGTTTTAGGGAGCCCGCCAGCTAAAGGTACAGCGTAGTATCTAATAACCCGAGTTAGACTCTCGCCCTCAAGCCAACCAAACAAATATAGTCGCATACAATTACAAATACGAATCATTAAATATCAACTCTTATACTCTAACGACAGAATGATAATAATAAGTGTTTATCCAGCAGGCTCTATCTATCTTTCTCTCTCTCTTCTTTCTCTCTCTCTCGCTCTCTTTCTCTTTCTGTTTCTACTAACATCATTATAGCGCCGCCCGTATTGTGTATTACTATTATTATTATAATTTTTTTTTTGTATTTTTTATTTGTTTCTTTGTTTGTTTGTTTGTTTATTACAAATATTATTCATCCTTTTTTTATTATTTTTTTTTTAATATATATATATTTCTCATTATCGATATTACTGCTTGATACGATTTAATATTTTTATTATTATTTATTATATTTTTTGTTCGTTTCTTTCGTATTTTAATCAACGATACAGTATCCATTTACGACCGATGTTACGTTTTAAAGTCGATCATAATTTTACGAGAAAAGACTTGAAAAGATTTCGATCAAATAATAGCTTGATTTCTTTTTCAACACATATTCGTCCGCGTGACGATAACTCGTCATTTTGAAATCATCAAATTAAATTCTTATTTTTTATCAAACAGGGATATAATTTGTTTTATATAATTTTCTGAAATTTCAATGAAAAATATGATTTTTAACAAGTTACGTTGTTTTTATGTAGACCATATCATTTCAAAAAAAAAGTACCGGGGCATTTTTAAATGGCAGTGGAAAAAATTATTGGACGAATATGTGTTTAATTTCTGTTATCTTTCTTTCGTTTTTAAAACGAACGCTGTCAGGTTTTAACGTGAAATTATTATATTTCTCAATTTGTTAATGTCGTTAATTTGATGTGAATGGGTATTACAAAAAGCGAGATATGAAAATGATACGAGTGATAGGTATTATTATCAAATTATCGAATCATTTTGTTCTGAATTCCCTATCAACAACACACAGTGATTTCCTATATTATTTGATTACAAATATATCCGACAAATAGTAATCCTTAAAATGCATCAGATTTGTTGTTGTTGATATACGTCCGTGCTATTTGGCATCGAAATAATTGATACAACAAAATGTTTTATACCAACTCGAGATAAAATCGATTGGAAAACCTATACCAAATTATTTTATCTATGAGAGTGTTTGTCTTATTTTTAATAAAAATATCAACTTTGTAGGAAAGATTTCAACCAGCTGTTTTAAACGAGCTTTTCGGACAATTTTTTTTCCACTTCCGAATATATAAAATTCCAAATATGTTTATTTATTATATTTTTTTACGCGAACGTATAGGATTAATTTCCAAAAAGAAAAAGAATCGTATACGCCAATAAATGGGAGATTAAGACATTCTCACCTACGCGATTGAAAAGAAAAGATACAAATTTTATTTCGATTTTAAATTTTGATGTCCAGAAAGTCACTCGCAAAACTGCCACGTGTTTTCTTCTTTCTTTTTGGCCGACTTATGACGAAGAATATTATTAATTATTTTAATAAATTAAAAAGTAAAAAATAAAAATACACACAACAAACCTCGTGCTTCGTTTTTTTTTTTTCATTGTTGTGTTAACTATTTACAATGGTTTGGGTTTTTTTTTCGTAGCTCTTAACATTCCCCTCATCTTCAGATCTTTTTTGCCATTTCTTTTTTGTCGAGCACTTTTGAATAGATTTATATCAAAAATATATATTTCCATATTGTAAATTATTATTATTATTAGTATTATTAATATTATTATGTAATATACGTATGTTTCTCACATTTTTTGTTGAAAACGTTTTAGGTTTATACCGTCCACCCAGTTCTCGAGACAAAAAATGTGCGGATATGCGAACGATCAAGGAAGTCTTGAAGGTTCGAATATGGAGCCTAACTGAGTCGACAGTAAGCTTTTAAACGTTTTTTTATTTTTCCCTCATTCAAATATCATTTTTTTTCTTATGTTCCTTTCGTATGTTGATTTTAATCCTTTCTATTATATTTTCCTATCTCTTTTTAATGTCCATTCATTCAATGTGATTCTTATTTCGTTTTGATACAATTATTGTTATTACTATGTCATCGTTATTACATTATTTCTTATAACTAACATTACAATTATTATTTATTATTATTATTAATATTATTATCATCGATTATCGATAAATAGAAATCGTCATTGTCGGCCATACAAAGTTATTCTTTTTTTTTTAAACCACAAATGGGACATAGAAAACACTAATCGATAAATGCAGATAAATGATATTGTTTTTTTTATGTTGAAATTGGTTGCACGGACGTTGGATATTAATGGAGTGTGGTGTATTGTAAATTTGTATATTTCATTTTTGCTATTCAGTCTAAAGTAAACGTCGATGTAATCGGTGAGATATTTTTCTCTACTCGCGTTTTTTTAATTGTTGTTTCGTGATCGTTATAAAAAATCTTATGTAAAAGTTTCGTAGTGAAAAATGCGTGTACAAATTGAATATTTTAGAGTCCAAAAAAAAATTGATTGCTATTGCTATTATTATTATTAATATTAATATTATTATTACTATTATAATTAGGCTGGAATTGATTATGTTTCATCTAGTCTTGTCACATGGCAGTAAATGATTGATTCGATATCTCGTTTATTATTTTTTCGTTTAAAATACTTGCTTGTTTAAGAAATATTAATTGTAAACATTTTCTGTTATGTCAAATCTAGGCCGTAAAAGCGTTTTACCATTTTTTTGTTATTATTTTTTGTTATATTTCGTATTATTCGTAAAGGCTAACATATTATTTTTGTAGTAATAAAAGTTTATATAAAAATCGTCGAAACTTTAACGCATTCGTGTTTTAGTTTATGTTATAATATATCAAAGAAGCAAAATATAATATCTAACAACCATTAATCCCATCCCCATCATTCACGATTAATTTAAATTCCTACATTTGTTTAATTTTTATAAATTTTTATTCGGGGAACCAAACGAACCTTCTTTTTATGATCGACACAATTCGCATTAAGATCGTAATACCTGTTGTTAGAGATATATTTTATTTAATTAGATAAATGTCTCGTACGGATAATTTTATTTACACGGTATGTGATATTTTATTATTATTATTATTATTATTATTATTATTATTATTAGAAACATGTCGTAAGTGTTAAAAACGGGGGAATAGCTAAAAAGAGATAAACTTTTCTCGGTAGTAATAATAATAGTTATTAGTAAATAGTAGTAAATATAGTATATTAAGTAATAATAGTAGAATAGTAGTAGTAGTAGTAGTAGTAGTACCAATAGCAGTAGCGGTAGAATAGTATATTATAGTTAATAGTAGTAGCGGTAGTATTTATTATCGGTTTTCACTCGCCTCATCGTCATTATCATCATCATCATCATCATCATTAGCATCATCCTATTTCGTATTTAAATTATTCATCATGCAATTTTTAAACACACCGAATTTCTAACTACATCGATCTTTTCCAAATTCTTATTACACACAACTATGCGATATATATAAACTTCTCGCGAAATCATTTCCTCTTTCAATATGTCTTTTTCTCCTTTCTTTTCTCTCTCTCTTTTTGTATTTATCATATCTCACGTCAATTTGTATTTGAGAAACAGCCCGGATATATAACACACAGAAATCTCTTTTTATTTTTTATTTATTTATTATTATTATTATTATTTTTTCTTATTTTATCTCGAAACTTTGTATTGAAAAAACCAGCCATCGTCCCCCAACGTCGACATAATATTTTTAATAGTTCATTTTTTTTTAATTCTAAAATTTTTTTTTCTCTCTTTAAAATCTGCAATTTGTCATTTTCTTTGTTCGTTTGTTTAATATTATTTATTAATTATTTATTTTATTTTTCTTTTTCAGAGGTATATCGAGAAAACATCGCTCAGTACATAATCTCACGAATCCTGTGTTTTTACAACAAACTCGAGTTATTCATAAAGATGAGTACTATTTATTTTTATATCTTCTGCATGCAAATAGATTAAAAATTGTGTATGTGTGGTATAAGTTTGTGTGTGTGTTTTTGTTTGTTTGTGTGTTTAATGGCCTTAGCATTAATCTCTGTAAGATGTCTTTAATTCGTGTACCGTATAAATAATTTTCTCAAATTTGTATATAATATTTTCGTTATACCATCATTATTATAATTATTATTATTGTTGGTATTATTATTATTATTATAATTTATGTTTCATATTATTATTATTATTATTATTATTATTATTATTAATTCCTACCACCAGGGAAAACATCTTTAAACGTTCTTTTTCTTTCCTTCCTTTCTTTTTAAATCTAATATTTAATTCCATCTCTTATTTGACACACACACACACTTTCTTTCTTTCACACTTTCTCTCTCTCTTTCTGTTCAACTTTCGTACCATCTTTCTTTCACCTTCGATAATAATAATTAATAATAATAATTACTCTCTTTCTCTCCCATTTATTTTAATCTTTCTCTCTTAATCAATTTGTCAAATACTTTTATTTCCTTTTTTATCTTTGCGTTCCTTCTTTCTCTCTCTCATAATCTTTTTATTTATTTATTTATTTATTTGTTTATCTTTTATTCCTCTCTTCTCAATATCCTTTTGTTCTTTCTCTCACCCACGTAGGCTTTCTCCTTCGTATCTTTATTTTTTTTTTATACTTCTCTCTTTATTTATTTATTTATTTATTTATTTTTCTTTAGTTCAGCTTTCGATATAATTATCCATTAGAAAAATTTGTACTCTTATGTGTAGGGGGAGGTAAATCGAAGGACACAACAGCTGTCAAAGCTGCTGCATTATTATTTTTTTTTTTCTTTCCTACTTGGGAACATTTTACTTTTTTTTTTACATCTCTTTTCTTCGATACCGATATTTCCTTGTCTTCTTTTGTTATTGTTTATGTTGATTTGACTTATTAGAAGAAACATTTCAAAACTCTCGGTAAAATGTCCCACGATAGAAAACCAATCAAGTTCATCACAATTTGGAACGCACATTTATCCACAACCACGAAACGTTGAAATGACCATATTCGAGTACAATTTTTGTTTATTTCTTATTTTCTTTTTTGTTAAAAGATAAAGGAAAGAGTAATAGCAATGAGGGTCAAGAAAAAAAAGAGAATTTTTTCTTTTCTTTGCCCAGTACTTTGCATCTCGACGCAATTCGAAAGAAAACACTGTTTGCCGAGTGCTCGAGACGTCTGCCAATTAAATTAAACGTATAAAACGTATATATATATACATCTTTCGTAATCATTGCCAACTAAATTTAACCGAGCTTATTACTGAACTTTGTTCGTGATATAACCGTTTAAAGAAAGAAAAAGAAAAGAAAATAACATCCAAGCCTTCGAGTAATTCATAAAAGTTCATTCGAAATATTTTATGAAATAGTAAATAATAATAATGAAATATTCAATATTAATTTTCTGAAATATTCAACCATGTGTCGTTGAACCAAATCTATTTAAAAAAAAAAACCAATGATTAGTATGAAATTTATTTTTTCTTATATTTATTTAAATTTTCCAAAATCATAATGATCGATAAACAATGTCAATTGATTAAATAATTGTAACGAATATTGCTATTTAAATAATTATTCGTGAAATAAGTTGGTTCGAATTGAATTGAAATATATTTTTAATCAACATCTCTCTTCTCCTCGCGAAAAGTTCTGTTTCTTTGAAACAAAGAATAATATGTAAATTTAGCATAATCGAGTTAAAGGAGGTCATACTTTATACAATAATACTATTACTCCCCTTCTCCTAATTTTTCTTTAAATCGTATGCATCATATCAAGAATATAAATGAGATTCGCGGTTTCGTGGTTGGACGACCTTAAAAGCGCGTTCTCTCTCTCTCTTTCTCTCTTTCTCTCTCTCTCTCTCTCTCTCTTACCCTCTCTCGAAGAGATGAAAGTGACTCCATAAAAAACAGAAACGAAATAAAACAAAAATTAAAAAAGGGGAAAAAAGAACGGAAGGATCTTTAGTGGTCACAACGAATGATAAATACGTGGATCGATCGACACACGAGGTCAAAGAAAAATCTAAAAAAAGAAAAGAAAAACCTAAAAATATCTACATCGACTGTATTTATATCCTCATATTCGACAATGATTAATAAAAAAGGATTTTTTGTTTACTTTTAATTTTTTTTTTCTTCATCATTCCACCCACAATCACTCGTTCGTCATTCACTCGAAAGAAAATTACAAAATAACGGAGCCGCGCGTGCGTTTTTTCTTTTTTAAAAACATTTTATACTTAATAAATATTAATATATTTTTCTTTTCCATTAATATACTACGAACGAAATTTTGGTTCCGTTCGTTCGTTCATTAGTTAACTTTGTTAATATTTTTTTAATATAACTTTTCGAGAAATAAATAAAAACAGTTGGAAATTTGACGAACGCAAGGGAAACTCCGTGTTTTTGTACGATCTACATTGGGACTTAATTTTTTTTTCTTTTTCTTTTTTTCTTTTCTTTTCTAATTAGGTTTTTATTAAATTATGCTTTTTATTTCCTACCACGAGAGCAAAACGAGGTTTCCTATGGTTACGTGCGAAGATCGACGCGAGTTTTACGAATCGCATGTTAGGAAAATAAATTTTTACACGCGAATAAAAGGAAAGAAAAAGAATATAAGATAAAAATAAATTAGAAAAAAAGGACGTCACTCCGCGTAATATTTTTTTTTCTTTGCCACGGTGCAATAAACTGTACATCTATGTGTTCTTACTGTATTTATTATTAATCTCTCATTCTTTTCTTCTGTATATTTGTGTACGTATGTGTGTGTGTGTGTTTGTGTGTGTAATACGTGCATATAATAATTCTAAACGTGCTAGGAGAATAATATGAAAAATCGTCCTTCTTAATCTCTCTTTCTCTCTTTGCAATCATCTTAAAAATTCCATATCGAAAAAGCTATCAACTCTTACTTTTCGCACGACTCTAAAATCTCGAAAAGTTTTCTTACACATCTTTTTTTTTACGTTTTTTTCATTTTTTTTCTTATTTTCTCTCTTTTCCTTTATACTTTTCATTATTTTTATTTAAACGTCATATCTTTTGCTCTCCAAATTGGCCTCTCGCCATTCCGAGATTAATAATTCCCCATAATCATTGAAAATAAAACAAACGGACGAATCCCCTGAGACGACAACAACTGGACAATAATAAGACCATGAAAATCAGATTTCTCAATATTTATCTTCCTTAAACATTTTCATCGTACGATCCTTTACCCCGTTTTACACGAATATTTTTTAAACATCAATCGTTTAGCCTTTATTTCTTAAAACTTGTAACTACACGGTTTACGTATTAAAAAATGAAACTAAAATTGAGCCATTCGTTGCACAAACTAATTAACTCCACTGTTTTGAAAAAAAAATATTATGGTCATAACTTTGTATATTTATAGTAACGTTTTCCTAATATCATTTCTCAACTTTGTGTTTTATGAATTTAACCATTTGCACTGGAAAGACGTATCACACACGTCGTAATGCTTTAATTCTTGTTTTATTCTGTAAGAAGATGAAAAAGAACAAGAAATTTTCATTTTCGAAGTGGTTAATCAATTCGTGCAATGAACGGCACAATTAACACATCGGACCATGCTAGAGGCGTTTCATGCATGAAAAAAAGTCGACAAATCGTTTCATATTTCGTTTTGAGACGATATATAGAATAGAATATATATAATATATGTATACGCGAGAATCTTACTAGTTAGAAGAAGGTATCAAAAGTTTCGTGTTGATAAGAATTGATTATTTTATTGAAAGGGGGAAAAAATAAAAATAAAAATATAAAATATTAAATAAAAACAGATATCTTACGCTAGAGAAAATACGTCAAACTTACATGTTATTTAAGAGGAAGTGTGTATGTGTGTGTGTGTATATGTGTGCTTGAAATGTCCTTAAACGTTAGCGTATCGCTTTCGAATACCACGTAGCCAATTATGGTTTTCTTTTTTTTTTTCGCGACTTAGAAGGGGTCAATCACCCACTCACCCAACTTGCCGCCACACTCTCCGCTGCTTTTCGTTTTAAATAACGAAAGTGTTTTAATAATTACGAATGGGGGGAATAGGTGGAATAAGGGGCCTTATCACCCCTCCTACCCCTTCTTTTAGTCGCGTCTTATTACAAGTTTATTTATATCACTACGATCGAGTTTCAGACGTTGATTTCCGATGGAGCGGCAATTTTTTTTACATCTATCTCCCTTCTCTCTCTTTCTCTTTCTTGTTTTCATCTCACCCTTTTATTCCATCCCTTTTTCTTCTTATTCTTAAACTTTCTTAAACCTTTCCTCTTCTCTCGAATCATTTCCCTTGTCGCATATTTTTATTTAATTCTTTATTTTTTACCTTTCATTTTCTTTCTTTCTCTCTCTGTTTGTCTTTCGTTTAAAAAAACATTTCATCTTCCGTCGTTTGTTAAGTCCCATTTGGTCCGCACTACCAGCATGATTAAATTGCTTTTGCGTTGCAAAATGCACATTTGTTTACTTTTTTTTCTTTTTTTTTTTTACTTTTTTTCTTCTTTTTCTTTATTATTTCTTCTTTTTTTTTTTTATTATTTCTCTTCCATCTCCCCCACTCTTTTACAACGATCGATCCTTTCTTCCTTCTTCTTCTTCTTCTTCACTTTTTCTCTGGGATCGTTTTTATTTTCCAACGTGCTTGCCGTCCGATCGGTTTTGACTTTCTTTCTTCTCCCTCTCTCTCTCTCTCTCTTTCTCTTTTACTTTTTATTTTTCTCTCGTTCTCTGTGCTTTTCTTTATTTTTATATTTTATATTTTTATTTTTATTTATTTTAGGTTTTTATTCTTTAATCTTTAATTATTCAACTTACTTTAAAAAGACGATTGATTAAATTTACCTTTTTACGAAGAGCTAATTCAATGTTTTTTTTTTCTTCTCCTTCTTCTTCTTCTTTCCATTATTTAATATTATTAACTTACGAATTAAGAGTTGTGTTTGTGTATGTGTGTGTGTGTTCGTGTAAGACTTATCAAGAGAATTCGTCTTGATGACCATTCGATGAGTTTTATCATGTGTGTTAGTTAGTATACGTGTCCTGCTGCTTCTCTTTCTGTTTTTCAATACGAAAAGTTGATGATCACAAATAAAAGAAAAATAAAAATAATTGAATCTATGGAAAATATACGAGATTTACGATGATTTATCTATCGTTATCGTAACCATCGTCGAGGGGATAATAATCATCATCGTAAATGATTTTTTCAATCATTTATAATCAATCGTTTCTTATATTTTCTCTCATTTTCCAAAGTTATTATTGGTAGCTGCCATTTCGCTGACTCGATCAAATTTTTGTATAAATTTCCTCCACAATAATTCATTTCTTTCCTTCGTTATTTATTTAATCATCTTTCGTTTGAATTTTGTTATCGATAGAGACAAAAAAAAAGATTACGAACACGGGCTAAGCGTTGGGCAAATATATCTCGGAGATATCGAAATTACCACCTACGTTTTTTATAATTTTAATTTTAATTTTAATTTTAATTTTAATTTCTTGTAAATTTTGTTTATCGACGAATTCTCAATTTTAATTTCACATTTATTAATTTTCCTTTTTTTTCCTTCTACTTCTTTGTAAATTTTGACACATAAAAATACTACAGCTTAAATCGTAAACACGCTCACTTAAGAACTAAACTTAATAATCGGCGCCCTTAAAAATCTAGCGTATCAAAAAACTTTTCTTATCCGATCGTTTTCTCTTTCTCTCTCTATCTCTTCCTTTCCCTCTCTTCTCCTAAACCGGTAACGTTGTTTTATTAACGTTTTTCAATTGAATTTTCTTTCTTTCTTTCTTTGAGACCGACTAGGAGAGAGAGAGGTTGGGTTTACGATCGCGCTTAAAAAAATAGGGTACAAAAATTATTCATCTAAATTTTTGTTTTTCCGAATCCTTAGCGAATCTACTAAATTTTGCGTCGTTACTTTTTTTTTCCTTTTTCTTTTTTTTTTTTTTAAATTATTTTTCCTTCATTCATCGTCGTCTTTTTTAACTTCTTCGTTCACCACCACCACCACCACCACCACCACAATCATCACTAATCTTCTCTTCCCCCCCGGAACCCTTATTAAACACAGCCGAATAAAAATGCTTCAAAAATTACGTTCTACTAAATTTTTACGAAACCCTTAATTTAGTCTTCGCGTTAATTGCCTCCCACTTTTAATTTTTTTTCTTGTCTCTTTTCTTTTCTTATCTTTTTTTTTTTATTCCTCTGCTTTCGTCATACTCATCTAAAAAACTTCTTCGAGACAATCTTTTACAAAAATCTACCCTTCGGATCCGTGCCTTCGTTACATTTAAAGCCTCCTAAAAAGAAAAAGAATGGAAAAAAAAAAAAAAACAAAAAGAAGAAACTTTTGTCACCCACCACGCTCGTTTTTGGATTAGTTAAATAATTTATTTATTTAAAAAAAAAAATATGATAATAATAAAGTCCAAATCGTAATTCTACATATTTTCTTACTCGTCGAATACTTTATTTTCTTTTTTAATTAACGCTTCTTCCTAAAAAAAAAAAAAAGAAAATCATCGTCATCATCAGCATATCCTCCTCACGCGATTGGTGTTAATTTTTTTATTTGTTAATTTTATCATTTAAATTTACACGTTTAAACTCGAACGTGGATATTTTAATTCGAAAAATTTCTTTTTTTTTTTCTTTTTTTTCTTTCTTTTTTATTACAAAAAAAGCGAATCATCTCGCGTTTGCAGTCTTAAAACGTCGTATATTTGCGAATTAATTCAGCAAGCAAGCAGCTCTCTCTCACGACGGTTATAAAAAATCGAGAATCTATCATCATCCGGTGTCTCATTTAATTTCTCATTCGTGTCGTCGTTGACCTCTTTCTACCATTTTTTTTTTCTTTTTTACTTTTTTCACGAGATACGTCGAAGTAAATTAATTATTTTCCTTCATTCTTTCTTTCTTTTATTCTTTTTCTATTCAAATAATAATTATTTACACACGATCGTAAGTAACACGTTTCACGATGGTCTTAAATTAACTGGAAAATAAACAAAGATCATTCAAAGAAAATAATTATAATATTAAAAAAAAAAAAAAATGACTATACTCTTTCCCTACGCACTATTAATTAAATATACCGTTTCCCTAATTCTCATCGAAATTATAAGAAATAGTAAAATTTAATGAAACGAGAGAAGATCAAAAAAGACAAAATAAAACGGCCACTTGGATACGCACCACCATCCCTCCTCTTCTTCTTCCTTTGGATACACAACGTATACTATTATTTTAAAACGTACAATATATATTTAAATATATATAATATATATGTATATATAATGTGTGTGTGTGAGATGATGATAATATTATAATATTTAGTATTACTAATAATATACGAACGAACGCCTAACACCGGTTACTTCAAAATTGATAAACCATTAAAAAAGGGGACTTTATTTTTTTTCTTTAGCAACACATTCACACACGCCCATTCAAACACTAATAGTTTCTTTTTTTTCTTTTTTTTCGTTTAAAGCTTTTTTTCTAATAATAGAAGAAAAGTGGTATGTATGTATGTATGTATGTATATATGTAAACGCTATAAACGTAGGGGGTGTGTTTTGGTATTTCTCGGGGGATCGTTTTCTTACAAACTACGATGGAGAAGGGTGGGAGGGTAAGGGGGAGTTAGTTCTTTTTTTCTTTTAATTAGGAGGGAGGGATCGATATATGCTCACGCGTAAAATCTTAATTAGATATATACCTTCATATATCATCGAACTATAATTACCTATTATTATTATTATTATTATTATTAATTATAATATATTTATGTATGTTTAATTTTTTATATTTATATATATATATATATTATGTATCTATCAATATTTATTAGCCCCGAGCGTAGTACAAATGCGAAGAGCGCGAAAACGGATATTTATTATTGTTAATATTATTATTAATATTATTATTAATATTATTATTACTTATTTTTCCCCCATTTTTGTAATGTTAATCATTTTTTCATTCCTCTCATTGTATTTTTCTTTTTTCTCTTCTTTTTTCCATTCTTTCTTTCACAACATCCCCCTTTTTCTCTTTTCCAATGTCTCTTCTTCATCCTTCTTTTTTTTTTATCTTTTTTTTATCTTTCATCAGATGTAAATTGGAGAACGAACGAACCCCGTGTCTCGATCAATCATTTTTATTTAAAAAAATCAATATTTCTCTTCATATTTTTTTTTATTCTCTCGTCCGATAATTCCCCTCTATTTTCTTCTTTATCTTCTCTCGCTCCTACGCGTAATCGAAAATCGTACGATATCTCATTTTAACAACAAATCTTATTTTTTTTTTATTATAATATTTCAACTTTTCTTTACCAACTTTCTTTTATCCATTATTTTATTTAATTAATTTCTTTTTAAAAATGTAATTCGATTCAATATCTTTCTCTCTTTGAAAAAATCTCTTCAAACCGTATTTTAACAAATTATCGATCATAAAATTTCTATTCCTCATCCTTCTTATCATCTTTACCATCATCATAATCATCATCATAATCATCTATCCTAGACATTTGTTTTTAAATCCGCTTCGGAAAAACGCGTACGAGCGAATAGCGACACCCACCATCTAATATGATTCATTCATGTTTTCGCGTGTGTATGTGTCTGTTTGTGTATGTGGATGTGTGAGTATGTGTTAATATATGAACGAGAGCGTGTATATGTGTAATTAGTATTGTTAATAAATAACAACGTTATGTTCTATGTACATTTGTACCTTAGCCAACGTATCCGATCGTTTCGATAAATGGTCGAGCTCCTAAAAATCTCGACACTTTTTCCTTTTTTCTATATTGTTTATCAATCATCATTTATTTATTTATTTATTTAATCAATTAATTATTTTCTCTTTTCATTACACACAATTTTCTCTTTCTCTCATTAAGTTTTGTATTGTTTTTATTGAATTTTCTTTTGGATCGGTACACGCTTGTATTAATTCATTCATTCATTCATTAAAAAAGATTCGATATTTCGCGTTTTAAGACGACGAACCTTAAGGAGCTCGACTCTTTCAACCGTAAGAGTGTGAAAGACAGCCGGTGTGTGTACTATTTGTGTCATTTAAACGACTTGCATCCTTGTCTCTCCAACAACGTTCTCCATCTTCCATTTACCCTAATCTCTCTCTCTTTCTCTTTCTTTTTTTCTTCGAAAGGATTAACCTTACTCTTCTTACTCTTCTTTCCTCTCATAACATAATTGGATATTAATACAATTTTTCTTTTTATTTATTTTTTTTTAAACATATCTCTTACAAACAAAACACACCTAAATCCTTTTTTATATCCCACTCGCGTTATTTAGATTTCTCTTTTATTTTTTTTTTAATTTTTCTCCATTCATGGTGTCTTCCTCCTTCTCCACCTATTTCAAGATTTTATCTTCTCTCATAATTGCGACACTGTGGTTTACTTTTTTTATTTTTGGTTTTTTTAAGAAACGCAACTTTTGAGAGACGAGGACGCACGCACGCACGATCAAGCGTCACTTCTTCCTTCTTCTTAATCATTTTTTTTCCTTCATCTTCGCGAGCAAAAAGGGGAAAAACAAAATCGCTCTCCAGTAGCGTCAATCGATATAAAATTTATTTCTTGATCTAACGTTTTAATTATTATTAACAATCATCGGGTAATGTACATTTTTTTATCGTAATCGTATTTATCGTATCATCTCATTATCATTATCATTATCATTATTAATTATTAATTATAATATCGTTTAGAGGAAATTAGAGGAATAATCTTTCTTCTTCATCTTATCTTTTCTTTCTCTCATTTTTTTTTTGTCATTTAATACATAATTTTTTCTTTTTCTTATTCCATTCCAACGCTCGGGTGGTTCCTCGGATAAAACGGGCTCTCTCTCACTCTCTCTCTCTTTCTTCTCTTCTTTTCTTTTTTATCTTCCTTCGATAAGATATTTTTTGTTATTTTTATTTGTTATTTTTCTTACGGGGAATTTTTGCGTATGCGAGGGAGGGCGTGAAATTTATAATCTGTTAAAACTTAATCGGGATTCGCAACGTGGAACACCCGTGAACGAGAATAAGTATGAACGAGAGAGTGAGAGAGAGAGAGAGAGAGAGAAAAAGAGAAACATCGACGAGAACAAAAACCCCCGATAGTAGTAGAAATGAAAAAAGATAAAAACAAAAATCATTTTCTTTCATTTAGGGGGAAAATCCTCTTCCTCTCTTATTTCTCGTCGATCATTCTTCTCTTTCACGTCATTTCCCCCCCTCCTCCGTGTGTGATCCACGTCCGAAGATATTTTCATCTCTTCTTATCATCATCTTCTTTTTCTAACCTTTCCCATAATGTTTGTATTTTTATTTTGTTATCAGTAATAGGCGTAACACTCTCGTTTCATTCATTTCCTTCTCTTTTCCCATTTTGTACGTTTCTCGTTATTATTTTTTTTTTTTCTTTAAAGTTTAATATTTGCGTAAATAATATATAGTTTGTATATATTTATATATTTATTTATATGAATGTACGTATGCATGTATGTATGTATTTAAGTATGCATGCATGCATGCATGCATTTATGTTAAATCGTTAATAAATGAACGAGTATGGAAATAAATTCGCGATTTGGTTCGACGTTTTAATCCTCATCCCTTTCTATCATTTTCTTCATCTTCATCTTATCTTTATCTTATTTAATCATCTCATTAAATCTTCCGAGAAACGCCGACAAAAAAACCTATGGAAAAGTGTATCTTATGTGTCTCGCAGTATGACAAGAAACTCCTTCAAATCTATCCTGTATGTATGGTATGTGATCAATTATGTTCCTTAAAACACATAATATATATATAATATATATAAATCGGTTATTACATATATATAACGTTCATCTTCGAGAAAAAAGAGAGACTAATCGCGGTGTTCCATTCATTCAATTTAAAAAACATCGAGGGATTCGATAATGACGCGTAAATTACAAATATTACCAAGTCCACCTTCTTTTCTTATTAGAGTAATTTTCCCCATATCATAATCCCCGGTAATAATTTTTTTTTATCATTTTTTTTTCTTTTTTTTCCCCAAGGATATTTCCTCTCGATTCGAATAATCATTTTCTTTTTCTTTTTTTTTTCTTCTTTTTGGTTTTTTTTTTCCTTTTTTTTCAAAGAGTAGACATATCCCACTTATCGACAAAAACGAAACAGCAATATATTTTAAATATATTTATATTTATATATATATATATATATATAGAAAATGTACGTATCGTAATTTTTTTTTTCCTTTCTTTCTTCCTAGTTTGTCTATAGCGTAGATAAGATTAGTTTTCTTTCTTTTTTAAAACGAGCTTATGATTTTCTATATCTCTGTTGTATTGTGTTGTGTTGTATGTATGCATATGTATGTATCTGTTTATATATTTATATTTATATTTATATTGTATGCACATGTATATAATCTCCAGTACGTATATAATGCATAAAGATAACAAGTAATAATAATAGTAATAATAATAATAAGAATAATAATAATAATAATTGAAGAAAAAACTATTAAATATTTATATCGATGCAAAAACCTACGCGATATCAAATACTATCTATTTATCTATCTATCTATCTATCTATCTATATATATATATATATTTATATATTTATATGTATGTGTGTGTGTGTGTGCATGTATGTATGTTTGTATATATGTACGCGTGTAATTAACTATACGTATTATAATTAAAAACTGAGCGAGTAGGCCAAACTGTTATCACCATTTAAAACAGACGATCCATTCAACCTAATTAGTTAACTTTTGGAAGATATTAATTATTATTATTATTATTCATGAAGATAATAATTAAATGATTAACCCTTTGCACTCGAAATTTTTTTTTCATTCATATTACCAGCAACTCGAAGCAATTTTAAGTGGAAAGATTAAATTCACATATAAGTTATTATTTTTTTATATTGTTATTGTTCCTTTATTTATTTATTTACTTTGTTTTTTTTTTTGTATTTATGTTTCCAAAGCGGAGACCTCGAGTGTAAGGGGTTAATTGTTAATAAATAGATAAAGAGTTTCGTCGTGGTGTAAGAGAGAAAAAATAAACAAACAATCAAACAAACAAAAAAAGCTTTATCGGAAGGATTAAAGGCTAGCTAGTATGCACAAATGCATCATTATAATCATTATCATCATCGTAATCATCATCATACGGTGTTGTATAAAATACAGATTAAAATTAAGCAGGACTTAAAGATAAAATTCGCTAAATGGTTATTGTTGTTGTAGTTGTTATCAACACGACATAATTAAATTAAACTAATGAAAAATAAAAAATGTAAAGGGAAGAAAATATAATAAGAATAAGAATAAAATGACGGGAAAGAATAGGGTTGAAAGAATACGAAAGAGGAATAAGGAAGGAATAATTGAAATGAATAAAACATTTCTAAAAAAGAAAAAGAAATAATAATAATAATAATAATAATAATTATATATATACCGATGATAACACCTAAATATATTATTATTATTAAATATATAAATCCTATATATTACCTATATATATTAATATTCAATATATTTTTTGTAATAAATTCCACTTTTACAAATTATCGATGATTCGAACCTTCATTTTCCACCAACCACTTTTAGCATCAGCTTTTTTTTTTTTCTTTTCTTTTATTTCTTTTCTTCTATTTATTTATTTATTTAATCTTTCTCTCGCGTATTATTATTATTATTATTTTTTTTTCTCGTTTCATAATGTCTATTTACTAAACTCTATTCATAATTCAACCACTCATTAAACCTGTTCTATATAAATCCATCATTCTGAATACACAACTCTTTTCCCCACCCACCCATTTTACCTAACAAGTCAAACATAATCCTGAGACAATACAATTTCACATGTGTTTAATATGCGCATGTATATATATTTATATAAACTCGTACGCGTGTGTGTGTAGCTCGAATACGTAGAGAATTATTTAGTAAATATTTAATATAAAAAATTTGCGATTGCCGGATATCGATATAATAATAATAATTATTATTATTAATATTATTAAATTTATTATATTACTAGGTCACATCGATGCAAATTTCAAGATATGGTGAGAATTAATCTTGACAAATTTCACGAAGAATCATTAATTCCCCATTTCGTTTTCATCTTATTAGTTTCTTTGTTTTTCGTTAACTATATATATATATATGTATGTATTTATGTATGTATTGTATGTATCGTATGTGTATGAATATAATAATAATAATATATTTATATATATATGTCTTTATATTTATAGAAATATGGATAAAATTATTGAAATACGAAAACATTCGCTCGGTTTAATTGACGCGCGAAAAAACCAGTTGTGAAAATTGTTCTCTCTCTTTCTCTCTTTATCTCATTTTATTTCCCAACTTTTCTCTTTCTTGTCTTCTTTCCATCCTCTCCCCCTTACTCTTATCTTTCTTATTTATTTAAGAACCAAATTTTGACTCAATCTCTCCTAATGTGGGGTGTTAAAGAAAAAAAGAAAAATTAACAATACGAATTGATTGCATTCAGAAAAATGTTGCTGAAGTACAAGAAAATAAACAAAAACCAATAATAATCGTGGTGCAGTACTCCTCCTCCTCCTTCTCCTCAATTTTTTTTATATTTTTATTATTTTTTAATTTTACTTCTTACCGACCATCCCTTCCTTTCCCTCGTCGTTAAATTTATTTTGCAAATATTTTTTTTTTGTTTTTCCTTTTTTTCTTTCATTCTTTCTTTCATTCTTTTTAATTTAATTGTAATTTTTGTTAGCGAGGAACTAAAACGAAATCGTAGAAAACACAACTCGTCCGTCAGTCTCTTTTCTTTCTTACTTTTTCTTACCTCAATTCTTGCAAGCTCTCCCAACACAACAATTTGTCCCCTATTCTCTCTCATTCTATCGTATTCGTTTAAAAAATTTAGAGACGTGACAGTAGGAACTGCAAATAGTTAATAATTATCGCGTAATGCTTCATGCGATGACCAACGAAACTAGACCCACCCCCTTTCTTTTTTTTTCATATATATATATATATATATCATCGGTCAAAGAATTGAAAACGGTAGGGAGTGCGAGGCGCCATTTTTCTTATACACAAATATTTATATATTATTTTTTTTCTTTTTGCCTAATTATTTTTCTTTCCCTATTTATTCATTTTTTATTTTTTGAATGAAAGATATTTATTTATCATCCATTTAACAAAAACAAAAAAAAAGGGCGCCCCCAAAAAGGATACAACAAGCCGCGGTGATACAATACACAAAAAATTTAACTTCGGTGTTCTTTTCTAATCGTCTACTAAAAAAGGAAAAGAACTTTTTCGTATTTTCTTTTTCTTCTTTCTTTCTTCTTCCTTTCATCCTTTGTACCTCTCTCTCTCTCTTTCTCTCTCTCCCTGTTAAAAAACAAATCTTACACCCAATCTTACAGAAGAAAACCAAAACAAACAAACAAACAAACAAACAAACGAATAACTCACGTGTAAGTTTTTAATAAAAAAATATCTGTTGACAAGAAAATGAAGTAGGGTGGTTAGAGGAAGTGGTGGTGGTGAGGGAGATTGTTGTTGATTGTAAAGGATTAGGGAGAGAAAATTAAATGTCTGGGGGAGGGGAAGAAAAGAAACAGGAAATTCGAGTAAAGAGTTAGAAAATAAAATTAAAAAAAAAAAACAACACGTGTGACTCCTTGTTTTTGGCACTCTGAGAAAAATGTAGCTTTTTGGCGAGAGAATTCGAATTTAATATTCCCCTCTCTCTCTCTCTTTATTTCTATCTCTTAAAATAACTTTCTAGCTGAAAAAAGCGAATAAAAAGGAATTTTACCCTTTCCTTCCTACGTTTCTCATCTACGAAGTAGTAGTAATAATAGCTGTAGTAGTAATAGTAATAGTAAAAGTAGTAGTAGTAGTAGTAGTAGTCGCGGTTTGAAAAGAAAAATCATTAATGTAACTTTTTCATTCTCAACGCGTGTTTTGAAACTAAACTCCCCTTTCCTTTCCGATATTCTCGTACGAATAATTCACATAGAACACCTTCTTCACGCGTCTTCGTAATATAAATCGATGGGAAGGGAATAAGGGTCTAAAAGAAAATATAATAATAATAATAAAAGTGACAAACAAAACCATTCAGCATCACCGATAAACACACCTCGACCGTCAAAACATTCGCGGGTGATTCTTTCGATTGTGTCGTCATGGTGGTTTAAATTTAACACTTTACCGACTGGCAGTCGATTTTTCGACTTTTATTCTAAGCAAAGAATTTTTTTCTTGGTGCTTGCATCAACCCTCCCTCCCCTTCACCATTCCTCCCTGACTACACCATTCATCTAATCACCTACCCTATTCCTCTTCTATGAACTAAATCCAAAAATCAAACAGAATATCATCTTTCTCTTTTTTCTCTCTTTCTCTAATATTATTTTATAATTATTATTATTATTATTATTATTCATATTATTATTATTATTATTTATAATTATTATTATTATATTTTTCCTAAATATAGAATATTCTTCCCGGCGTCTAATTAATCGTCGATATTAAGTATACTTTAAAAATCGAATAACGTAAAGAAGGTACCATTATTGTTATAATTATTATTCATATTATTATTAATTATTAATTAATTATTATTATTATTATTATTATTATTATTATTATTATTATTATATACGATCGACTAATATACTCTTTCTACTACCTTGGGAAAAAACGGTGGGCGGTCTGTGTTTGTGGGACGGCCGCTATTGATGGACAGCAACGACCAGCATCGCCAGAAAGAATTTTACAACCCCCCTCCTCCTCTTCCTCCTACTCCTCCTCCTTTTCCTCCTATCTCCTTCTCTTTTTTTTTGCCATTTTTTTTGTTTTCATATTTTCTATTTTATCAATCCCTTTTATATATATACTCATCATCGATTCCAACTCATTCTCTCTTCTCCTTTCTTTTTAATCATCTTTATTTTTATTTTTGTTGTTTATTTTAGAATTTGGTTATCCTTCGTCATGTCAGTTCAATCAAAACCCCAAAAATTCACACACTCGATTAATCATTTTTACTCTCGTTTCGTTTCGTTTCATTTCGTTTCGTTCGTTCGTTTGTTTGTTAATTCGTTCATTCATTCAATCAATCATTCATTCATTCATTCATTCATTCGTTCGTTCGTTTGTTCATTCATTCATCTTTCGATCTGTTTTATTTTTGTCGCAAATATATTTTTTTTCTTAAAACTTTATATACACACACTGACTTGCTGACTATAATAAACCTCGAACGCGCGAGCGTAGACTATTTCGTTTTAATTAATTTAATCTATCTCTCTCTCTCTCTTTCTCTCTCTCTCTCTCTCTCTCTTATTTAATTTTCGCAGAATTTCGTACGAAGAAGGGTGGATTAGGATAATAATAACAATAATAATAATAATAATACACGTTATATTGGAATTATAATAACGTGGTGTTGCGATGGAAGAATTTTTTTTTCCTCTTTTTTTTTTTTGGTTTAGTCTTTTCCTTATCTCGAGTTCATAATCAGTTCAAAAATTTATTGCTATCGATCGAGAAAGTGCAAAATGTTTCTTTCAAAATCTTTCTCTTTACTTTCCATTCTTCCTTCCTTTCTCAATTTTTATTCATTCTTTTTTTCTAATTTCAATTATTCATCAAACGTCGTCGATTTGTTTCTTTCGAATAAACGTTTTTATCTTTTTCCGTGTTCGAAGATCTTACAAAAATTCGTTTAGTCATTACTATTATTATTATTATTAATATTTTTAATATTGTTCGTACGAAAATCTGCAAACGAGATGAGAGATGAATTCGGGAGGGGAAAGAAATAAAAATCCGCGCAAAAAATGAGGTGTCACGCTCTACTCGATCGATCGAAAAATCTTTCTTTCTTTCTTCCTTTCTTTTTTTTTTGTGTTTTTGTTTTTTTTTTTTTCTTTTTCTTTAATAAACCCATCGCGCGAGTCCGTAGATCCTTAAACAAAATCAACATGGCCGTCTTAAACGTATAAACTAATAAAATGTAAAAAAAACAACGTTCTCAATTATCTTTTAACAAGGACAATACACGAATTGTTAATTCAGTTTTGTATTTTTTTGAAACCTTGCACACACTTGTAGGATGATGTTAGGGATTATTAATTAAAACTGAATTACACTCAATTCGTGTAATTGTCCTTGCAAGTAACAAACAATAGTATTTTTATTTTTTTTATTTTTTTCTCTCCTTCTCTTTCTTTCTTTCAATCTTTATTTTTAATTTTTTTCCTTTTTTTTCTTTGTTTCTTTTTAATAAAAATTCTTAGCCTTTATTTCTTAACACAACCACTACCCCCTTTTGTCCCACCCCCACACCTAAACCCATACCCACACCTTCTAACCCCTACCCCCCTTTCCTCATTCTGTTTCTCTCATATTCCATTCAATTTTCTTTCTTCGTAATTATTTTGAGACTTTCTCATGATTTTTCACCTTTCATTTATCTTCTTCTACTTCTTCTTCATTTCCTATTTCAAATCGTTGAATTATGTTTTGTTTTTCAATGCCGTGCCCTCATTTTCCTTTATTTTTATTTCCTCTTCCTAACTCTCTCTGCAATTTATTTAATAATTCGAAAAATTGGACTAATTAAAGATGATCGATGTGTCGTCAATGATAAAACAAAATCTTTTCTTTCTCTCTCTTTCTTTCTCTTTCTATTCCAATGCATGGAAACGAACATAACACCGATCGCACCGAAGTTTATTTTCTTCTTCCCATTCGTAGAAAATATATCTTCGTTGATATTTTATTTAATTTTTCTTTCTTTCCTCTCTCTCTCTTTTTTTTGTCTTTTTATTTTATTTTATTTTAATTTTATCCGAATGCCTAATTTAGGTGCGTTTAATTAAAAGTATATATATATAATTTTTTTATTTGTAATTAGTTTACCTTTCTGACCCGATCCTCCATTAATTAAATCTAAATTTTTTTCTTTAATTATTTTTATCTAACATTTCGCTAAACTTAAATTCAACGTATACCTTAAACTAGTAACTCGTCAGATATATTCGTAAATTAAGAAACAAAAAGACGATATTATTATTATTATTATTATTATTATTATTTATTACACGCAATTTATTCTTTTAGAAACATATTTCACTAGAAAAAGAAATAGATTAAATTTTATATTAATCCGCGAGAATACAAATTTGACTAACTATTAATTAAAGAGACGATTCTTTTTTTCTCCCTCCCTCCTCGATCTAAGATAAACTTAAATTCGAGACGTTGGCACGTGTCAAGACAATGATTCGTCAATAATTTTTTTCTATTCTCTCATTTAACATTTTTTTTATTTTTCTTCTTATTCTTCTTCATTTAATTCCATCGATCTAATAATACTGATAAAATGAAACACGTCATTTCTTTAAACGCAACACATCCGACCGATTGACACAAAATTTATCTTTTTTTTTTTTTTGTTCATTCTAAGAGATTCGAAATATATTTAGTAGCGAAATGAAGAATGATAAGAAAAATTAAATGTAAGAATAATAATGGTGATCGGTGTTATGTTAAACGCATTCTTTCGAAACATCATCCACGAACTATTATTATTATCAATTATTATTTTATTACTTACATATATGTATATATATATATATATGTGTGTGTGTACACATCACAACACATAATATATATATGTATAATAAAATAATTGAAAAGTCTGATTTATAATGGGTATTTACAATTTCGAAAAGAGGAATACCGATAGAAAAATTTGCCTTAATTTTCTCGTTTAAAAAAAAAACTCCAAAAAATTAAGACAAATTTAGATAAATATTTATTTAATCCTTTGAGTGATATAAAAAAACGTCATCAGTTAATAACCAGTTGATACAATATTATACGAGTTACTGTGTTGATAATTATTTCGAGTTAAAACAACAAAATAAATATCAAATCAACAGAGAGTTCCCATAAAAAATTCAAACGTCAACAAAAAAATATTCTATTCTCTAAAAGCAGCAAGTTGAGTAAAGAATATTTATCGCTCAAAGGGGGTTAAAAAGAACGCTTTTGAAATTGAACAAATCAATATTAAACAAATTCACCAAGGTGTGAGAAAAGCGAGGGGTGCGAAACAGTGGGTGGTATTTCCGATTAGGGAATAAATATTCGTGGAGGTTGTTTCGAAGATGATTAAAGAGAGAAAGAATAATAATAATAATAATAGTAAATGAAGGTCGTTTAATGGTGTCGCGGATAATAATATCTAGAGCAAGGTCGCCCGAAGCAGGGAGATTAACGGGTCGAAGAAGAGAGGGCTCGGGTCGGACGGCGTGCTGTTGCTTAGACGCCGGTTTGCTAACTTCCCTAATGGTTACGGCCACTGACTATAGAGCTGAAATTGCTCGCGGGTAAAGCAGACCGATAAAGGTTTCACAAAGTGGGCGTCTACGGTTCTACAGTGAGGGCAGGCGAACACGCGGCTGTAGTCCGAGTAAAAGTTTAGTCGTTGGTGAGGGTAGATCAGAGGCTTCTGGCAGCTGTTGCACTGTAACAGACAAAAGTACACAAGGACTATCTTAAACCATTCTTATATAGTTTCTTCTTTCCTATATCTTTTTTGTTTTTTTTTTTTTAACAATATCAAAAGTATTAAATATACCGGGTTTATCACATATGTGCACATAATTATGAAAGTTTAAGTAATACATTTCTTGTAGATATTTCATAAATTGGATTTGAGTTTGTATTTGAATTCCATATAATGTTGAAATTATAACCACTATCTAATGGTTCATTTTTGACATTTTAGATAAGAGTCTTCTATAAATAAACTATTTCTTATTTTATTTTAATAAATTACGATATATTAGTAAATGAACAAGAATAGCTTTAGGTGGGTTAATATTACTTTAAATAAATTTGATAAGAACATTTACGATAATATATTGAAACTTGTTTTTTTAATAAATTCTAAAAGAATACGTACCTTGAGACGTTCCGTGCAGCAAGGCATGGCTGCGAATATATCATAGCTATACATGGTTCCAAGAACCAAACTTGTACCATCCCATGGTTGAGTGCAGCAACGACAACGAACTGGTGCATTGCCGCTACCTTCGAGGCAACTCATACACACTGCTGATAGGAATTGGGTTCGACCTTCGACCTTTACCTGCGACAACAAATACGCATAGTCTTTTCAATTCTCTTTCTTTTTTTATGATTACATAAAATGATTTTTACGTTAGAAAAAATGTTTTGTATAAACGAGAAAATACAAGACTACAATTATTTATTAAATTATTAGAGTACTTTTTTTTTTTAATTCGTTGTAATAATTAGAAGAAACGTTGTAGTATAATGGGTTTTGAGATAATAATAATTAGTATAATTAACGTTACCTCGGCACAAGCTGGAGAATGTTGTCGCGGTGATAGGAAGAACGTGCCGTCTACCAAAGGATACCGATCGAATACGAGCATAGCTGCACGACAAAGAACGCAAGATACTCTGGACCACTGTAATGCTGCCAATGTCGATAGGATGAAGCATCTGGTATCGTCGTTGCCATGATTACCTTCGTCCTCCATCTGAAAACAAAATATCAAAGACGTGGTCACGTTAATGTTTTCTTTTTATTCGTTTCTATTAACTTTTCTAACAATTATTGAAACATCATACAATTTTTCACTTTTAACAATGTTAGCTGTTTCTTTTTTAATCTTTGATCGATCCCCTCTTCTTTTCATGGAAATAAATTGCAATATTAAAAACAAATTACGAAATAATAAATTATACAATAATAATAATAATAATTGAAAAAAAAAAAGGAAAGAGAATAAGAGATAAAGAAAGGTTTTCCTTTTTAAAATCCCATCCGGTGCGGAGCGTCTATATTTTATTGCACGATCGATAAAAGAGCCCACCCACCCCCTTACCGACTGTGGGTGGACTACTCTCTCGTGCTCGTGAACTCGTGCCCGTGAACGTGACCTCGAGAAATAGTTAAGAGAACTCCTATTCTTTCTATCTTTACTCTCTCTTTTTCCTCCTACTCCTACCGTTTTTTTTATCAGTAAAAAATATTATT